>PIJE02000248.1:348255-401643 GCA_002895965.2 Coryphaenoides rupestris
TCCATAGCAACACATCATCCCTCCATCCCACCACCTGTGGATTGCAGGTGGTGAAACGCCTTGATGTGATGGATGGAGAGAGTGACAGAGAGAGAGAGAGAAGAGAGAGAGAGCGAAGACAGATAGATTGAGACAGAGTGAGCGAAATAAAGAGAGAGAGATGAAAGAATGTTCCTGTCCATCTGCCTATCTGTGGAAATGCCGAGTATGTTCTGTCTGTCTGTCTGCCTGTCCGTCTTGATCGGATAAGATGTGGACGTGTAGAGGAAGACAGATGGTGGGGAAAATGAGAGGAAGAGAAGTGGGGAAGAGACAGAAAACAGAGAGAGAGTGGTGAGTGGAGGAGTATAAACATATACACACACACTCCAATTGAACAGCTTGTGGGCAGAGTGTTGGAGAATCGATCGCGGAGGTGTTCCTTAGACGTGGCCTGCTGGGTGATGCATCTCTCACTGCACGTCGACAGTAAATGACCTCCACTCAGCGCACATACTGTAGGAAGGACTCCTATCTGGTCTGTGGAGACAGACAGGCCGACAGGCAAGACAGGCAGAGGGGGGAGGAGGGAGGGATCAGAGTTATGGAGAGAGCAATCATCTTGTTCAATAAAAGAAGGAAATTTCTCTTCACCTCTTTAAGTGTGTGTGTGTGTGTGTGTGTGTGTTGTGTGTGTGTGGTGTGTGGGGTGGGGGGGGTGTGGACAGTGTGCCAGAGAGAGAGAGGGGGGAGAATGTGAGTGTGTGATGGGAAGAGGAAGGAAAACAGAGAGATAAAGTACTCCACGTTGAAACCATTTTGGCAGCGTCTGATGCTGTCACATGCTTCCTCAAAGGGGGGACATTTTGCCACAAATCTTCTGCGCCTGAAGCAGAAGAGGACAAGATGTATCTCAAGTGTCATTTACTCCAACACCTCCACACACATAAAAGGACAGACTCATTTTGTGTCTGCAGCCCGAAGCATTTGTTGACAGCCCCCTACCCCCCACCCCACCCCACCCCCAAACCCCCCACGCCGTCTATCTTCAATGTCTGGGTCAACAGACTGCCACGACCGGCCCCTAACTGTCCAAACCAATCAGCTCCCCCTTTACTGTCTGTCCCAGCCAATCGGAGCCCGGCCTTACCGTAAACTCAATGAGGATTTAACCACACCAAGGGCAAGTTTCAAAGGCTTGGCGGCCAGCCATTACAGGCTGAAACGAGCACTTAGTGTTGCGCACACAGCACTGCGCACTATGCAACACACACACACGCACACCACACACACTCACTCAATTAAAAAACACACAACACACACGACGCGCACAACCAACCACACACACACACACACACACACCACACACACACCACCACACAACCACATGCAACTTGTCTCATAATGACCACCTATCATCTCCACCTGAGGAGCCTGCGAAAGCTATCTAATTATACAGACACACACACCACCAACACACACAGTTTGGTGCTTATAGTAATCCGTTTACCAGATAACTTGAGCTTAGTATCCCTGCTGTGTTGGTGTGTGTGTGTGCGTGTGTGTGGTGTGTCGTGCGTGTGTGTGTGTGTGTGGTTGAATGTGTGAGCGTGCATGTGTGAGCACATATTATGGGGGCGGATGGATTGTTACTTGGCCAGGGGGGGATACAAAGACCCCTTTATCTGTGGGTGGTTTGGGCTTTGTCTCATCTGGCCCGCATCGAGACCCTGAACCAAGGAGAGTCCTAAACCTGGACTTGAACTGGTCCAGACTGCCCCTGAGCTGACCCTTGTCCCTAACATCCCATAATAGTGGTCGGACTGCCCTGTCACTCTGCTCAGCCAAACATCCCCAAACATTCTTTATTTGCTACTCATTCCATGTGTTTTAGTCTTTTAAAAAACACCTGTTGTTATCTAACAGCCTGCTACACATGATGTTAGCATACAGCCTGCTAGCTGATGTTAGCATATAGCCTGCTAAGCTGATGTTATCATAGCCTTCCTACCTAATGTTAGCCAAATAGCCTGCTACATGATGTTAGCATATAGTGCCCTGCCTAGCTGCTAGTGATGTTAGCATATAGCCTGTTAGCTTGATGTTAGCATAGCTTTCTACCTGATGGTTGTGTATAGCCTGCTAGCTGATGTTAGCATATAGCCTACTAGCTGATGTTAGCATACAGCCTGCCAGCTGATGTTAACGTTGTCTTCTACCTGATGTTGCTGCATAGTCTGCTACCGGGGATTTTAGCGTAAAGCTTGCTAGCTGATATTAGCCTGTGAGCTTATGCTATCTTATGCTCTGCTACATTGCTGTTTGTCAAATTAATTTAAGTTAAGCATCTGGTAGCCCAGATGCAACTTTAGTTTTTTTCTGGCACCAATGACTTTTAAACAGGTCTTTGAACAGAATAGAACCAAACTATTATGATTACACTTCCCTTTTAGCTTGGCGGTACAAGTTCTCCCAGGAGTTTGGAATGGCATTCTGTAAGAAATCACCAGGAACCATTGAGGGCCAGTACCACACATCTCTGCTATTCCAAAATGATTGTGGCCCAAGGAGACTAATTAGACTGAGACTAGAACTAGTTAGTCGTACTGCCACGGTGCCTTTGGGTGCCCGTCAATCCAGTCTGTGGCTGGATGAGAACGTTGTAGTTGAAAGACACTCCAGAGACTCACTGTCACACTCTGTACTGATCATCTTGGTGTTCTCTCACTCTCTCTCTCACTCTCTCACTCTCTCTCTATCTCTCACTCTCTCTCTCTATCGCTCTATCTATCACTCCACCTATCTATCTGTAACTATCTGATTTCTTCATTCTCCTATCTCTCACTCTCACCATCATCCTTTTATTCTGTACTCTTCACCCCATAGTCCTCTCTCTCTCTCTCTCTCTCTCTCTCTCTCTCTCTCTCTCTCTCTCTCTCTCTCTCTCTCTCTCTCTCCCCCCATGTCTACATCCATCTTCCTGCTAGACAACCGTTTAACAGAGCCACGCAGAGGAGGAGGAGGGGGGTGGGTGTCTTGATGATAAGGAGTTATAGAGGAGGAAGAGGCGAAGGTGTGTGTGTGTGTGTGTGTGTGGGAGGGGGGAGGGGGGAGGGGGGGAGGAGAGTCCAGTCTGGTTCCAGAGAGCGATCGACTGGAGTGGTGTGTGTGTGTGTGTGTGTGTGTGTGTGTGTGTGTGTGTGTGTGTGTGTGTGTGTGTGTGTGTGTGTGTGTGTGTGTGCGTGTGTGTGTGTGTGTGTGTGTGTGTGTGTGTGTGTGTGTGTGTGTGTGTGTGTGTGTGTGTGTGTGTGTGTGTGTGCGTGCGTGTGTGTGTGTGTGTGATTTAAAGCAGGAGAGGAAGACAGGGGTCAAGTGCAAGAGTGAGAGCAAAGGCATTTATTGTATATTATTAGGGAGTGTGAGAAAGAGAGAGAGAGAGAGAGAGAGAGAGAGAGAGAGAGAGAGAGAGAGAGAGAGAGATCATGTTTAGCATTGTGGCTCGGGCAAAATATCCTCTCCTCCTCCAGTGATGCGTTAAACAGCAAAGGATTGTGGGACTGCAGAAGGAATTAGCCTTCCATCGACCCTGATCCCGGCTAGATATTGGCTACTGCCCCGTCACCCTGTAAACTGACTGATAGCTTCTGCTTGCTCCATGTCTTCCACCTGCCAGTTTAACAGCTTCGCTCCCTCCTGGGTTTAAAGGCACAACACCCATTGTTCAAGAGCCCTGCCACACAGACACACTGCCATCTATGATCCTGATGTTTATTTGTATTGCTGTTGTATAAAACTCACACCTTAAAATGGAAAATGCAGACTTCAACTTAGTTGAATGATATTAGATGCTTTGTGTGTTTTTATGACATTATTTGACACACACACATGGTTTTCTATTTGTTTTATGCTTTGAATTGGGTCTTGGGTTAGGCTTCCCTGGCCCTTGACAGTGCAGGTTTGCGAGGGAATGTGTTTTTGTGTATATTTGGCTCTTTGTCCCAAACAACCAGACGTTACATCACTGACTTTCTTTCTTGTTTGTTGTGGAGAGATCCTACGTAAGGCCACACCGGCGTGTAAACAACAAAAAAACCCATTGAAGGAAGATTAACAGAGACTGAAACAATCAGCAAATATCTTAGGTTTGACATTGAGATGCTGGCAGCGAGCCTCACATCTGTTGTTGTTAGATAGAAGCTTTGTCCTCAGCAGACGCTGGGGAAGGGACGCATCACAGAACGCAGTGCCGACATGTTTCTTGAAAACCCCGAAGGCCCCGTGATACAAAACACACATTGAGTGACTTTGATTTAGAAATAGCGTCACGTGTAAATCGTAATGGATGAAAAGTGCAGGCCCCAATGAAGTAGCTATTGGAGAGGTATTATTGTCATGCCAATTGGTCTATAAAAGCGTCGTCAAATATTATTGCAGAGTTTCTCTCCCGCCGATGAGATGTTGTCATGGTGAATCACTTACCGGGAGCGTAATGTGTTCTCTACGGGGTTTATAAAGGCACTGTTGTTGTTCTTGTTGTTGTTGTTAAGCTGTCAAAGGCAACAGTCAACGTAACCGGCCTGGGGAGACGGCAGGCATCGCGTCTTCTCTGGGAGATCACTCCCTCCGATCACTCCTCCTACTCCTCCATCACCTCCCACTGAGCATCTCCTCCTTCTCCGCGCCCCCCAACCCAGCCCCTCTAATCCCCGTCTTCAGAGCTCATTACCATCCGAGCACATTAAGTAAATTATTCCCCCTCTTTAATCCCCTGGAGGACCGCCGGCCGGCTCAGGGGGGCTTTCGGCCCCCGTCCACACGAGGACGGTCCGTGCTGGGATGAAGGGAAACGGCGACGGCTCGCTTTAATTCGCTGGCCGTGGATCAGGGCCGGACTGCAGGCTCCTGCTGAGTGAGGAACACCTGAAACTCAGAGATGCTGCTGAAAGGCGCTAGCTGCTGGTGTGGAGGTCATGGAGATGTAGCTAGTGCAGACAGACAGGAGATGTAGTGCAGACAGACAGGAGATGTTCTATTTTGTAATTTCTTATAATTACTATTCTTATAATTACTGTCGGCTGTCGGGCGTTTTGCACATAAAGTTTTTAACTCATTGCTTTATACTAACGTGTAAACTGTGAAGTTACAATAAAAATACTTGAAAACTTGAAAACTTGAAAGACAGACAGGAGATGTAGTACAGACAGACAGGAGGCTGCAGCAGAGCAGGGACATCAACCTCAACCTCCATGTTGTTGGGATATGAGAGCAGATAAACAAAAAGATGAATGCATGTCACTGAGATGAGCATTCCACAGTACTAAGACAGATCTCTTTACTCTCTTTTAAGTTTCTTCTATGAATTACTTTAATTAAAACAAAACAATATTATTTGAATACAACGTTTGCTGTCAATATGGCCGAGCCCTAGGCTGTTATATAATGCTTTTTGAAACGTTCGCATCGTATTTCACTTTCCCTTTTCACCCTTTTTTTCATGTTCCTTTGGAAAATGTTGTTTACTTTTTTATGAGATTTGACCAAATGTTAAATGTTTTGTGTTTCTGTGTTTTGCAGGTAATGCTCTTGCAACGAACATGACCGAAACGGCAGGGATGTCCAATCACAGCTCCCTGCTTAACGAGGGGGCGGGGCCTGCTCAGGCTAACGAGGTGCTGACCACGGTGACCGGAGCCAGCCTGGTGGTGGTGGAGGCGGTGGAGGCGAGGGCTGGACGTGTTGCTCGCGCCGGGGAGAAGGAGGAGCAGGGCAGCGGCATGTTCGGAGAGACCGCCGCCGTGGTGCCCGCCCTGGAGGAGGTGGGCGTGGCCGCCCCACCCCAGCTCAGCCCCGATTCAGCAGAGACGGAGCTCCTGTTGCCCAGCGTCCCCTGGCGTGAGGAACCGGCTGCAGCGGGCGCAAAGGAGGAGGGAGAGGGAGGCGAAGAGGAGCGGGAGGCAGAGCCCACCAACCCGCCATGGCTGGTCGCCAAGGATACCGCCGTGTTTGACCTGGACCCCCGCCTACTCACCACCACGGCTCTGCCCCCGGGCGCCGCCAACCCCTCCCACCCCGATGTGCTCCACGTGGACTTCTTCGACCAATCCTCACATGGCCGTGACCTGGACCTGGCCCCGCCCTCCCCCTCCTCCCTGGCGCACGAGCTGCAGGGCGGAGACCCCACCTCTTGGGCCATGCCCGACAACTACGACTACCTCACCCCCTACGATGACGGGGCCTCGCCCACGGCCGAAGAGTACACCTACAGCACCACCCCCGATGCCTACGACAGCGCCGAGAAGCGCAGGCCGGCCGGCGGCTCCTCCCCCGCCCGCCCCGAATCCCGGGCCCCGGAGCCGGACAGCAAGGTCCCGGACGGCCCCCGGGTGCTGGCCTCCCCCGTGGACGGGTCGGACGGGCTGGGCGGGTGCCGCCTGGGGTACCAGATGCTGAATGGAAGCTGCCGCTCGCCCTGCGACTCGGTGCCCAACTACTGCTTCAACGGAGGCCAGTGCTACCTGCTAGAGGGGCTGGGGGCCTTCTGCAGGTAACACACACACATGCATGCATGCACACACACACACACACACACACACACATACACACATGCATGCACACGCACACATACAACCACACATACACATGCGCACACACATACAGCCACATACACACACATACACACACATGCACAAACGCACACACACATGCACACACACGCACGCATACGCACACATGCATGCACGTGCACACACATACAACCACACACACACACACACACATGCCCACACACACACATACACAAACACACACACACACACACATGCCCACACACACACAAACACACACACATACACAAACACACACACGGTCACGCACACACACACACACACTACACACATTATAATATATTATATAGAATATTTCAATTATTCACATTTGGTATAAAATTCTGTCTCACCAGAGATCATTGTAGCTCTCTTATGGTATTAATACCAGCCTGTAGCCCTAATGGGAAAAGCAGTGAAATCACTACAGCTTGGAGGGACTTGACCTCAGACACATAAACTAATGCCTCCACTCCATGCTGTGTCCAATACGGTTGCCATGGGGATAATTCCATGTGTGAATTTAAGGTCAGAGAGATTAAGAAAAAAAATAGGAGAATAAAAATGAATGACGACGGTACATGGATGTAGGTGGAGCCTGAGATTTAAACCTTAGCCACACCTAGAATGTAATATATCAGTAATATCTTATATCAGGGTTAGTATCAGTGTCAGGGTTTGGACAGTTGTGGGAGGGGGGGGGTTATATCTTTGATTCTTATCACGTCATCTTATCACATCATGGTATTCATTTTGTGGCCAACAATTAGGCCGAATATAACAAAAAAAATGCACCCATATTTATGATCAGAAATCAGAAACACGTGTTGCTTCTGCTTGTCTTAATTACTCTACTTACCATTCAGCCATTCAGCGCCATAATAGTGCTTTTATCCAAAGCCACTTGCAGTACACTATTTTCATATCCAAAGCGACTTACAAAGAGTACATTTGTTGAAGGAGAGGCAGCAATATATCACTGTGGTACCTGAAGATAAGAATAGAGCTGTTTTCGAGCATTCTATTTACGTAGAGATAAGTAGAGCAGGTTTCAAGCATTCATAGTTGCGAAGGTTAATAGAACGAGTTTCATAATTGCGAAGGTTGCCTGCATAATAGCTGAGGATAAGAGCGTTCTGAGCAGTGCACAACATCTAAGAACATACAATATGCTAAACAATGCTAAGTACTATTAATAATGCCAAGACGTACAAACATGCAAGTTAGTGGGGGAGAATGAAAGAGTTTCAAATGATTTAAATGTAAGCTGTACTGTATGTTACTAGCCTACGTACTTACCAGCTCTTCTGAACAGATATGTCCATAAAGGAGAAATCTTTAATTCAATGTAAGTCAGAGGAGGCATTCCTCGTTGGGATGTACCTACAGACCTTTTGTCATTGTTGGTGGATAGATTTAAACATCAAACAGCCCAAAATGTTTCCGATTCAGAACATGAAAATAAGCAATGGAGTTGTGTTGTAATCCGTCCTGTAGACAGACAGACAGACAGATAGATAGATAGATATACAGGCGGGTGACATTTCAATGCCAGATTGGCCAGACTCCAGCAGCGTTAGCTCCAAGGCACATAACTGTCTGTCCACATTGCCAACTGTCTGCTGCAGCCTAAGCTAATGAGCTGCCATCAGTATGCTATGGAGAGACATACTGGCCACTGGATAACCAGGTGAGCCGCTGGGTAAGTGTACATCGCAGGCAGGACAGGGCAGGGCTGCATGTGCTCAGTGTACAGCCGCATAGGTTCAGCTTGATTGTAATTCTGTCATAGAAAATCGTGTGCTAAACATTGATGAGACAGGAACACTGTACATTATTATTATTCTATTGTTTTTATTCTTATGTTGTTGGTATTTCTGAGCAACCTCTGGCAAAAGAATTTCCTTCGGGATGCATAAAGATCTTATCTTATCTCTCTGTGGAAAATGTCATATGCACAACTGGATGGATCTCTCGGGGATGTAGTGGTGCAGAGTTTTTGGGGTGAGGTTGTTATGGGGGGGGATAATAGGGGGGGTGCAGTGGCCCTAATCCGTGTGTTGACGTGCTGTCTCTATCTGGAACTAATTGTCTTCCCCCTGCACCACGTTAACAATAACATGCACACAGACACACAGCGGCTGGTTTTTCTCGCCTTATAGGTTGTAGCCCTCTTGCAGCAACGACACAGTGAGAAGAGTACTACTTTTACATGACGTGCATCGTCCTCCATAATTACCGGGGGGGTGCAGTGGCCCTAATCCGTGTGTTGACGTGCTGTCTCTATCTGGAACTAATTGTCTTCCCCCTGCACCACGTTAACAATAACATGCACACAGACACACAGCCCTACATCATATTCAATAAGAGGATTTCACCCCCCCCCCCCCCTCTCAAACCAAGGGTGGACCAGCTTTATCCATATGTGTGTGTGTGAGCGCGTGTGTGTGTGTGTGGGCGGGGAGAGTGGAACAGTGTTTGGGGACTGGAGTGCATACACAAGTGCAGCGTCCACATGCACATTTGCATTCAAATTTGCTTTCGAATCAATATTACCCTAAAAAAATCTATATTTCTGGGTAAATCTATTCACAGACAAATTCCTATCAGAATTGATTCTACTTTGTGAATTAGATAAACCTGTTTGAGCAGGGGAGGGAGTGTGTATGTGTGTGTGTGTGTGTGTGTGTGTGTGTGTGTGTGTGTGTGTGTGTGTTGTGTGTGTGTTTGGTGTGTGTGGTAATGAGAAAGAGAGAGAGAGAGAGAGAGAGAGAGAGAGAGAGAGAGAGAGAGACAGAGAGAGAGAGAGAGAGAGAGAGAGCAGAGAAGAGACGGGAGCTTTAAATCGAACAATAAAATCCATACTTTTGGTGCTGGTGCCAGATACCTCTCACTTTGTGGGCTTCTCTCCTTCCTTGCTTACGCTCTTTTGGCTCTGCTTTCGATATTCTCTTCTGACTCTTTCCTCTTACAGACTCCTGCTTTCCATTTATTCCCATCATCATCTCTCTCTTACCGCCACTTCGCTTCCCCCTTCGATCCATTGCTCAGCTCCTCATGTTTTTCCTACGGTATTTTACGAATAAGTACTCGAATTCTAGAGCCGTACGATATAGGCGATAGATTCTTGTCATCTATGTCTGAACCATCTCACTGCAGTTTATTACCTCGATTTATTGCGTATTCTTTTCTTGGTTACTCTATTTGCTTATTGTTATTATGGCTCTACGTGTGCTACTTTCTAGCTATGGACAATACCTCAACAGAACCAGCAATCTTCATTTCTCGCGCACTTTTATTTCCTTTGTCCTTATTTTTTTTTTTTTGTCATTTGGGATTATTAAAGTTACATCTTATCTTAGAATACTTACACTGTGTAGGCCAATGCATTGTTTATGTGTTATGTAGCACTATTATACAATCTCTCTCTCTCTCTCTCTCTCTCTCCCTCCCTCTCTCTGCCATTATAGTTTGTTTAGTGGAAGATTGCACGCTCCCGCCTCGACCATCCTCAAAGCCCCTTCCCCCAGGGCGCGCTCCCGCGTATTCATCATCACATCCGTTCATCACGTGTATCTCACCCACACACACACACACTATGACACACCGACACACACACACACACACACACACACACACACACGCATGTATGTGTATGTGACAAATAAAGTTATTGAATCTTGAATCTTGAATATCCAGGAGTTGTTCCCGAGTGTTTTGGAAAAACATTTTTGTAAAACATTTAGTAAAACATTTTTGTAAAACATTTAGTAAAACATTTAGTAAAACATTTGTAAAGCACGTACATAGGCTCCCACAAGTAATGGTCAACTCTTAACTCTCCTCATGGTAAAGAGGGGACGCGCACGGTGGGACCCAGTGGTCTCAGAAGAGGAGATGAATAGAAATATTGAAAGGGGGGGAGACAGAAGTCGTGGCGTTGAAGATTAGTCGCGCTTGGTCAGCAGTACGTGAGGGTGGTAGGCAAGGCATGGATCAAGTGTTAGGGGATCGAAGGGGGCAAAGTGCTCTAGCAGAGAGAATTCAGATTCGCGATCTGTTCAGACGGCCACTCAAGTGAGAGAGAGAGGTGTAGGTATGTGCGAGGGTTGGGGTGGGCGGAGTGGCGGAGAACGATGGGAGGTGGTATGCCCATAGTTCATATCTCAAAGATGTGCGCCCCTCCAGACTTTTCATAGACTGTAATTACAACAATCCATCCCTCCCGCTAAAGAACCTCTCATTTTAAACCAACGTGTCTCGTCTAGCCCAGCAAATAGCGTCCCATATTCCAATTGTCTCTTGATCTTGTCTGGTTATGATCATGCTCGTGTCGCATGGTTGTCCTTCTACCCCCTGCCACTTGCTGAGCTACTCGGTCCTATATTTATGTTGTTAAGATTCCACACGATCTACGTAACTCTTGGTTCTCCACACTCTAAAGTTTCGCCAACGTATAACTCACTACCACTCCACCACCTTTGCCTTTCCGCGATTCACTCTTCGCTCCTGTTAGATCTCGGGACGCAAAAGCCATAATAGTTTGATCGGTAATTAGTCTCGTCCGTCGTCTTTCACTCCTCCTATCCTCGGTGTCCATAGCCTCGTGAGATTGTTGAGATATATGAATCAGTGATTTTACAAGGTTTCGATTTGCTTTTAGGGGTGAGTTGTCGCATGAGTTACAAGAAATGTGGAAAAGTAGAGTAGGTTGGGGCTCCGGTCCTATGTGGAATTTGTTCTTCCCGAGGTGGCGGACGGTGTGTGTGAGTCTTGGACGTGGATTGAATGCACTGGCTAGGACCGAGGCGCGCGTAGGCTGCGTGGACAATGCTTGGAGAGGACAATCGGTACGCGACCGCGCGGTAGGTGGTTCCCTAATATGTAGCCCCGTGTCCTCCCCTTTCTCCCCTGGTGCGGTGTGGACGTGTGAGTGCGGGCGACGCGCTAGTCTCTGGTGTTCTGCGGATGGAGGATTGTTGTCACTCCCACCCTCCCTTTCTCCCCCCCCCCCCCCCCTCCCCCCCCTCTCCTCTCTTCTCTCCTCTCTCCTCTCTCTCCCCCTCTCCCCCTCCTCCTCCTCCTCCTCCCCTCCCTCTCCTCCCCGCTTTTCTTCTCCCCCCCTTTCAATATTTCTCTATTCATCTCCTCTTCTGAGACCACTGGGTCCCACCGTGCGCGTCCCCTCTTTACCATGAGGAGAGTTAAGAGTTGACCATTACTTGTGGGAGCCTATGTACGTGCTTTACAAATGTTTTACTAAATGTTTTACTAAATGTTTTACAAAAATGTTTTACTAAATGTTTTACAAAAATGTTTTTCCAAATGACTCTCACAAAAGATCAAGATTTCGATACAATATCTTACTTGCTTGTCCTCATTTTCTAAATTATATCGAATCCGAAGCTTCCCCACAATAACTTATAAATTTTGTGCACCAAGGAATACCGAAGGGACAAATCTCACTCGGTGCGCGTGTATGTGTGCGCGCGCGTGTATGTGTGTGTGTGTGCGTGTTGTGTGTGTATGTGTGTGTCTGATGTCTGTGTTGTGTGTGTGTGTATGTGTGTGATCGCGTGTGTGTGTGTGCGTGTGTGTCGCGTGTATGTGTGTGTGTGTGTGCGTGTGTGTCGCGTGTGTGTGTGTGTGAATTATTCCCAAACGGACAACTAGTTTACATCTGGGTAACGTTCAGAGGACTTAAGACTTGCATTCTCAATTCAGTTCCTCCGGTTTGTATTGGGTTGTGGTCTGAGTTTTATCCAAGTAAAAAAAAAACATATTAAAAATAATAATGTTGTATGAGTAGGCCTATGTGCGTATAAATAGGCCTATACTATTTCGATATTTAAATCTAATTAATCGAATTCATTCGTTAAATACATCAAATGAACATGTAGTGTGTGTGGGTGATACACGTGATGAACGGATGTGATGATGAATACGCGGGAGCGCGCCCTGGGGGAGGGGGCTTTGAGGATGGTCGAGGCGGGAGCGTGCAATCTTCCACTAAACAAACTATAATGGCAGAGAGAGGGAGGGAGAGAGAGAGAGAGAGAGAGAGAGAGATTGTATAATAGTGCTACATAACACATAAACAATGCATTGGCCTACACAGTGTAAGTATTCTAAGATAAGATGTAACTTTAATAATCCCAAATGAAATTCTTGTGCCAGAGGTTGCTTCTCGTCCAATAGAAATGTAAACGAAACAAATAAAATAACAATAAGCAAATAATCACAGAAAGAATCCATAAACGAAAAACTGCAGTGTTTGACTAATAAAAGTGAATTCTAGATGTGGTCAATGATTTGTAAAAAGTAGGACATCGCTGCATGTCAGTAGGCTGGTACTATGTGGATAATGTAAGCAGTCTGTTGAAATCACATCACCGCTACAAGAGGCCCACAAATATTCCTCCACACAAATGGATTATGGATTAAACCCAAAACATCACGATTAACGCTGTCTTTCTTTTAGATTTATATTGTATATTGTATATTTACATTTTGTTCTCTCTCTCACTCACACACACACACACACACACACACACACACACATACACACTCCCTCGCCTGCTCAAACAGGTTTATCTAATTCACAAAGTAGAATCAATTCTGATAGGAATTTGTCTGTGAATAGATTTACCCAGAAATATTGATTTTTTTAGGGTAATATTGATTCGAAAGCAAATTTGAATGCAAATGTGCATGTGGACGCTGCACTTGTGTATGCACTCCAGTCCCCAAACACTGTTCCACTCTCCCCGCCCACACACACACACACGCGCTCACACACACACATATGGATAAAGCTGGTCCACCCTTGGTTTGAGAGGGGGGGGGGGGGGGGGGGGGTGAAATCCTCTTATTGAATATGATGTAGGGCTGTGTGTCTGTGTGCATGTTATTGTTAACGTGGTGCAGGGGGAAGACAATTAGTTCCAGATAGAGACAGCACGTCAACACACGGATTAGGGCCACTGCACCCCCCCTATTTATCCCCCCCAAAACAACCTCACCCCAAAAACACCACTACATCCCCCGAGAAATCCATCCAGTTGTGCATATGACATTTTCCACAGAGACATAAGATAAGATAAGATCTTTATGCATCCCGAAGGAATTCTTTTGAATGTTTAGCACACGATTTTCTATGACAGAATTACAATCAAGCTGAACCTATGCGGCTTGTAGAGCGCTGTACACTGAGCACATGGAGCCCTGCCCTGTCCTGCCTGCGATGTACACTTACCAGGGCTCACCCTGGTTATCCACGTGGCCAGTATGTCTCTCCATAGCATACTGATGGCAGCTCATTAGCTTAGGCTGCAGCAGACAGTTGGCAATGTGGACAGACAGTTATGTGCCTTGGAGCTAACGCTGCTGGAGTCTGGCCAATCTGGCATTGAAATGTCACCCGCCTGTATATCTATCTATTCTGTCTGTCTGTCTGTCTGTCTGTCTGTCTGTCTCTCTCTCTCTCTCTCTCTATACTTTGTACGTCTTGGCATTATTATTAGTACTTAGCATTGTTTAGCATATTGTATGTTCTTAGATGTTGGTAATGCGCTCAGAAACACACTTCTGCTATAATGCAGGCTACCTAGCAATTGTGAGACTCGTTCTATTAGCCTCACAACTATGAATGCTTGAAACCAGCTCTATTCTTATCTTCAGGTACCACAGTGATATATTGCTGTCACCTTCAACAAATGTACTCTTTGTAAGTCGCTTTGGATAAAAGCGTCTGCCAAATGCCCTAAATGTAAATGTAAATGTTGATCCATCACTTTCAACAATCAAGTGATAGAAATTTAGTCCTTGATTTAGACCATTCTAGTCTGTTCATCTATCTGGATCCATCTCTCTCTCTCTCTCTAGCAAACGATGAAGGATTCTAGGAGATTTGGACAAGTGCCAGCTCAAACTCCCCACCATGGTGAACCAGTGGGCAACCTACATCCTCCATAGCTTGGAATACCAGGAACTGGCCACTAAAATAATGCAGGAAAGACAAGGAGAAGACTTGAGGAATACTTCAGGCAGCGGAGAACAGAGCAGTAAGAAGGTGTGTGTGTAAACACGTGTGTGTGTGTGTCTGTGTGTTGTCCGTCATGAATTAACGTGTCTGTGGGCTCAGCAGAGCTGGAACAGTGAGGCCCCCACATTGTTGAGCCAAATACGAACACCCAAATATGAGCAAGTTATGTAAATATAATCCATCCAAAATAATAAACAAACAGTTTTGGCTATTGACAGTTCCCCTGCAGTGTGGACTGAACACCGAAGATCAATATTAACTGTTATTATTATTATTCTGAAAATATTTTGAAGCCACACAGGTTTAAAGTTAGACGGGACTCTGTTATATAATTATAGGATGTCCAGGAGAACCTCAGTGGTCCATTGGAATTGTGTGTGTGTGTGGTGAGTGTGTGTGTGCACTCAAGGAAACAGCAACATGAGTGAGGCAGGAAAAGTATGGTGTTGATTCTTCCCTGCGGACACAAGGTCTCTTATGCATGAATACAAGGACACACACAAAATGCGTGCGTGAGAAAAAAGATATGTGCAAACTACAACACACACACAGTTATCCCAGTATCAAACCACTCTCTTTAATCACCTGCCTGGAGTTCACACTTATCACAAAACAATAGCAAATTATTATTATTAGTAGTAGTAGTTGTATGAGCTTAGCCTACTACTATTAATACTATTACTATTTTTATTACCACTACTACCACTATTACTACTATCATTACTACAGTACTACTACAATTCTACTATTACTGCTACTACTACTACTACATTAGTACTACTATACTACTTCTACGACTGCTAAAACTGCCATTACTACTACTACTACTAGTATGATCTGAGCCTCTGGTCCAATGTTCCTCAGAGTTCCTGCAGTGGGCGTGTCCCACAGTGAGTCTGTAGTGTGGATGTGAGCATTGATGTGTGTGTGGCGGTGTGAATAAAGCAACCCGCCTCCGCTGAACAAGCACATATGTGATCAGCAAAAAAATAAAGTGCACACGTACACAATCACACATTTCATAAGTTATGCAACAATGCTCACAAAGAAATACACTCAACACAACCCTGTGTGGACTATACCATGTAGATAGATGGTATGTATGTATGTATGTATGTACACTATGTATGTATGTATGTATGTATGTATGTATGTATGTAAACCTTTATTTATACAGGAAGGGCCATTGAGAGCATTCACTTTTCTTCAAGGACGCCCTGATTACAACACAAGATTAAAACACATTAAAAACATGACAGTATATAGAAAAACAACAACATATGAAAAAATATTTAATCACATGAAATTCACAGGTTCAAACAGTTAAATACATCAAATGAACATGTATGAGCCAAGACAGCAACTACACCAATAACAGATCTGAAAACAATATAGGCACTAATATATTTATATGTAGGCTATATAAATACATGAATACATAAATGAAATAGGCTCTATGTTGCGTTTAACTAAACATTGTCATTATCATTGTCTACTAGCCTACATAAGCCTACTAGGCCTTCACAAAATTCCGTTGAGTTGTATTTGTCCGATTTGTATTTTCAATTTGACTATTAATATAAATAAATTTCAAGTCGTGTATGTGTGACAAATTGTATTCGTTTAAATGTTCTGTAAAATGTCATTGGTTGGATCTTCGTATCCGGTGTAGGCCCTTATAGGTGTGCGCCTACCCGTTGACTTTATATTCCTATTCGTTAGACACAAGGAGGGAGTGATCCAAAACATGGCTTCAAATTATATCATTATTATTATTATGACCTTTTATGAAAGAATATTGTTTGAAAACGTCATAAGGCCTTGTCCTATAACCCGTCAATACCCGCTGAAATACCAGGAGGCTAGTGACAGCATTAAACTCTTTTTCTTCATTTAGTTATAAATTCCAAGTGTTCGTTTACCAAATATATCACAACTTGCTTCAAATGATAAAATATGTATTTCAATAGATGAACAAAATATTAGGATTGTTTTAAACACAAATGTGAGTATGAGCTTTATGCAAAAAGGAGGCAATTATTCTATAATGTTTGAGACAGCAATTTGTATGTTGTATGATTGTATTCTTATTCTTATTCTTATTATTGCCATTATTATTATTATTAGTATAGTCGGACGTGGACAATTCCCGGCCCATTTGTCATATGTATGTGAGATACTGATGATATGGATTTGTGTCCTTATTGTTATTGGTTATTTTTGCGGATTGTGTTTTCGAAGATTTGGGTTTCGGTTTAAATTTGCTGGATTTCTGGGCCCGCGGGTGTTGTGAAGTGAAGCGGAATATTTATGAATCCATTTCTCACAAGGCGGCGAGGCATGGCAACCGAGCGTATTAATAACCCAAAGATACGAGCCCAACACGTCTTGAGCGTGTGAAAGACAGCGTCAGATGCGATTGTTTTGTTTATTGATGAGATACAAATTTACGCATTTCATCGTTCAACGTGTGTGTGAGAGACATCTGTGGCCGATGGGATCATGTGTGCTGGCGTGTTCAAGATTCAAGTTTAGCATTGAAAGTGCACCGTGTACTGTTCTGAATAGGGATTACGTGTGCTGGGTGTTCAAGATTCAAGTTTCAAGATTTCTTTATTGCTACAGGATACAAGTACAACGGAACGCTTACTCCACATTCACTCCTGCAGTATTCTCCTAAACATACATTCTAAAGCAATTAGTAATAGTACCTAGTAAGTGCAGTAGAAAGTTTTCTTCTAAACAGTATTCTTGTAAACATAGATACTAAAACAACTCTGAACAATGAGCAATATAGTACGTAATGAGTACGGTAAAAAATGACAAGTAGTAATACTTTGCAAAGATGTATTAAAAGTGTCCGTGTGCAGTACAGTAATATTCTTATACTAGCATAAAATTGGTAACTAGTAGATAGTAGCAGCAACATGTGATGATAAAGTATAATGATATGTATTACCTTTCGCACAGTTATTTCCTTTTGTAATACAGTTCTTATACTAGCATAAAATTGGTAACTAGTAGATAGTAGCAGCAACATGTGATGATAATGACAGTGAGAGTGCCTGCATGCTATGTAGCCTGCAGGTCCGTTGTTCATGTGTTTGTTTTATAATGATGATGATGATAATGACAATGAGATGATGATGATGATGATGATGCTGATGATGATGCGTGGCACAGGGTGGCGATGAAGGTGATGCATGGTTATGCGTTACTCTGACCAACGCAACATCTACATCATCATTACCGAGCCTCCAGCACAGACCTTGGTAAGGAGAGGAGCAGGACCGGCGCATTTCTGCATTTCTGCCGCCCGAGGCGAGGAACTGAGGGATGCCTCCCCTCTATCTGCAACATACCATTAGAGGAGAGGAGAGGAGGAGAGGAGAGAGGATAGGAGAGGAGGAGAGGAGAGAGGATAGGAGAGAGGTGAGACCAGAAGAGAATAGAAGACAGGACACGACACAAGACAAGAGAAAGCAAAGTGACATTTTGCGACAGGGGTAATTATTTTGGTCCACTGAGCTCCCCTCCCCCCTCCCCCATAGCACCAGCGGAGTCAGAGAGAGGACATGGAGTTCAGTAGCAAAAGGAGGAGGAGGAGAGAGGAGGAGAGGAGAGAGTTGAGGAGAGACAAGAGGAGACGAGGAGAGGAGAGAGGAGAGGAGAGAACAGAGGAGATGAGGAGAGAGAGAGGAGAGATAAGAGAGAAGAGAGGAGATGAGAGGAGGAGATGAGGAGAGACGAGGAGAGGCCAGAACACAGATGATGAGAGGCGAGATGAGGAGAGGAGAGAGATGAGGAGAGACGAGAGGAGAGACGAGGAGAGGCCAGAACACAGATGATGAGAGGAGAGATGAGGAGAGGAGAGAGATGAGGAGAGAGGAGAGGAGAGACGAGGAGAGGCCAGAACACAGATGATGAGAGGCGAGATGAGGAGAGGAGAGAGATGAGGAGAGAGGAGAGGAGAGACGAGAGAGACGAGAGAGATGAGGAGAGGGGAAGAGATGAGAGGGACAGAGTGAGAGGGAGAGAGATGAGAGAGGAGGAGAGAGGAGAGGAGAGGGAGAGGGAGAGAGAGAGAGGAGGGAGAGGAAGAGAGAGAAAGAGACAGACACAAGAGAGGAGAGAGAGAAAAGCAGAGGAGAGAGGAGAGAGAGAGAGGGAGGGAGTGAGAGAGAGAGAGAGAGAGAGAGAGAGAGAGAGAGAGAGAGAGAGAGCACCTGTACAAGAGATAGAGGTAGAGAGAGAGAGAGAGAGTGAATAAGAGTATAGATGGTGGACCACCGGATTGCACTACAACATCTGCTATAGATGTAAATATTTACAGTGAGGAGCGCCTGTTGCCTGTGTACGTGGATGGTGTGAGTGGATTTTGAAGTTGTTGAACTCCTTTCTTGGTTACACACTACAGCACACATTCACACACACACACACAACACACGCACACACACGCTCACACGCACGCACACACACGCACACACACACACCACGTTGCCAGTTTTATGCATGCCTGACCATGCAGGGTCCAAACCCAGGCCCCCTGTGTGCACCCCTGAGCGAGATGCCGCCGAACCCTCACCTGCCACCCTCCATATTCATACTCTGCCGTTTCGATTGTTCAGTCCTGCATCTGCGTCCTCATCTCCGGGTGTGCTAACTAATGGGGGAGGGGCAACTTTATGGAGCCTCCTGCTGTGACGGTGATCTGAACCACGAGGGAAAGGCACTTTGATCTAAAGAGCACCCCCCCCGATACAGCATCACACCACCCTACAGCACCCGAACAGAACACGGCCCGTCACGTGTCACAGGCCCGGCAACAGTTGCTATGGTGCCGTCGCCGTGGCAACAGCCTCCTCCAACAAAAGGGCACTCGGCTGCCGCTGCTGCCGGGGTTGAGTAAAGAGAGACACAGGTGCACGTGTTAGCTCAAGAGTGGAGAGGCCACTGGCCTACTCGCATGACGTGTACAGACGCACTCACAGAGCCACATCGTTACCGCATGAACCTTGCAAATACGGGTCCACGGCGCATCACTCACGACGAACTTTCTATAAGTATAAAAAATGAAAAACTGCGCTGATTTCTAGCCTCTTAGCACAAGAAAGTAGTTATGAGCGATATTCGACTGTCTAATTGAACGCCGTTTTTCAGGGACTACGATTTGTGGACTCCCCCTGCGTATAAGGCCGTGGATTTCCAACTGATAGTGAATGCAAGTCTGATCTTCAAAGATATTGTAGGTTGTTCAATTCTGTTAAAATGAAAAACTGCGCCATCTAGCTGTTGCCAGGAGTAGTTGTAGAGCAAACGCTTAATTGACGTCAGACTACATTTGAGACTTCCCCGGTAGACGTTGATCACTTGATATGAGAACATGCCGATTCCAAACAAAGGGTAATCTAAACATAGTCTAGGCCTACGTCATTCACAATAATTATAGACGAATACAAATTGTAGGGCTATGTCATAAGGACCTAAAGAGCCATACACTGTAGCTTCCAGGCTAATCTATTGTTATATTACAGTATAGCCTTGATATACCATTGTGTGTTTTTAATTGCGCAGCAGAGCTATTGTAGAATCACACAACACCATACAATTAGTGTAGCCACAGTGATATATTGCTGTCACCTTCAACAAATGTACTCTTTGTAAGTCGCTTTGGATAAAAGCGTCTGCCAAATGCCCTAAATGTAAATGTAAATGTTGATCCATCACTTTCAACAATCAAGTGATAGAAATGTAGTCCTTGATATCTTGATATTCACACCATTCTAGTCTGATCATCTATCTGGATCCATCTCTCTCTCTCTCTCTCTCTCTCTCTCTCTCACTCTCTCTAGCAAACGATGAAGGATTCTAGGAGATTTGGAGACAAGTCCCAGCTCAAACTCCCCACCATGGTGAACCAGTGGGCAACCTACATCCTCCATAGCTTGGAGTACCAGGAACTGGCCACTAAAATAATGCAGGAAAGACAAGGAGAAGACTTGAGGATACTTCAGGCAGTGGAGAACAGAGCAGTAAGACGGTGTGTGTGTAAACACGTGTGTGTGTGTGTCTGTGTGTTGTCCGTCATGAATTAACATGTCTGTGGGCTCAGCAGAGCTGGAACAGTGAGGCCCCCACATTGTTGAGCCAAATACGAACACCCAAATATGAGCATGTTTCCAAGTTATGTAAATATAATCCATCCAAAATAATAAACAAACAGTTTTGGCTATTGACAGTTCCCCTGCAGTGTGGACTGAACACCGAAGATCAATATTAACAACTGTTATTATTATTATTCTGAAAATATTTTGAAGCCACAAGGTTTAAAGTTAGACGGGACTCTGTTATAGTAATATATTAGGATGTCCAGGAGAACCTCAGTGAGTCCATTGGAATTGTGTGTGTGTGTGTGAGTGTGTGTCTGTGCACTCAAGGAAACAGCAACATGAGTGAGGCAGGAAAAGTATGGTGTTGATTCTTCCCTGCGGACACAAGGTCTCTTATGCATGAATACAAGGACACACACAAAATGCGTGCGTGAGAAAAAAGATACGTGCAAACTACAACACACACACAGTTATCCCAGTATCAAACCACTCTCTTTAATCACCTGCCTGGAGTTCACACTTATCACAAAACAATAGCAAATTATTATTATTAGTAGTAGTAGTTGTATGAGCTTAGCCTACTACTATTAATACTATTACTATTTTTATTACCACTACTACCACTATTACTACTATCATTACTACAGTACTACTACAATTCTACTGATTACTGCTACTACTATTACATTAGTACTACTATACTATTCTACGACTGCCTAAAACTGCCATTACTACTTACTACTAGTATGATCTGAGCCTCTGGTCCAATGTTTCTCAGAGTTCCCTTGCAGTGGGCGTGTCCCACAGTGAGTCTGTAGTGTGGATGTGAGCATTGATGTGTGTGTGGTGTGTTGAATAAAGCAACCCGCCTCCGCTGAACAAGCACATATGTGATCAGCAAAAAAATAAAGTGCACACGTACACAATCACACATTTCATAAGTTATGCAACAATGCTCACAAAGAAATACACTCAACACAACCCTGTGTGGACTATACCATGTAGATAGATGGTATGTATGTATGTATGTATGTACACTATGTATGTATGTATGTATGTATGTAAACCTTTATTTATACAGGAAGGGCCATTGAGAGCATTCACTTTTCTTCAAGGACGCCCTGATTACAACACAAGATTAAAACACATTAAAAACATGACAGTATATAGAAAAACAACAACATATGAACAAATATTTAATCACATGAAATTCACAGGTTCAAACAAGGGTTCAACAAGACGATAACAAGCACGTGCAATCCCCACATAATGCATCCTCTAAAAGCGCACTGAAATGTATGGACGTACATCCATGATAACCACAGACCGAAGATTTGGGTTTCGGTTTAAATTTGCTGGATTTCTGGGCCCGCGGGTGTTGTGAAGTGAAGCGGAATATTTATGAATCCATTTCTCACAAGGCGGCGAGGCATGGCAACCGAGCGTATTAATAACCCAAAGATACGAGCCCAACACGTCTTGAGCGTGTGAAAGACAGCGTCAGATGCGATTGTTTTGTTTATTGATGAGATACAAATTTACGCATTTCATCGTTCAACGTGTGTGTGAGAGACATCTGTGGCCGATGGGATCATGTGTGCTGGCGTGTTCAAGATTCAAGTTTCAAGATTTCTTTATTGCTACAGGATACAAGTACAACGGAACGCTTACTCCACATTCACTCCTGCAGTATTCTCCTAAACATACATTCTAAAGCAATTAGTAATAGTACCTAGTAAGTGCAGTAGAAAGTTTTCTTCTAAACAGTATTCTTGTAAACATAGATACTAAAACAACTCTGAACAATGAGCAATATAGTACGTAATGAGTACGGTAAAAAATGACAAGTAGTAATACTTTGCAAAGATGTATTAAAAGTGTCCGTGTGCAGTACAGTAATATTCTTATACTAGCATAAAATTGGTAACTAGTAGATAGTAGCAGCAACATGTGATGATAATGACAGTGAGAGTGCCTGCATGCTATGTGGCCTGCAGGTCCGTTGTTCATGTGTTTGTTTTATAATGATGATGATGATAATGACAATGAGATGATGATGATGATGATGATGCTGATGATGATGCGTGGCACAGGGTGGCGATGAAGGTGATGCATGGTTATGCGTTACTCTGACCAACGCAACATCTACATCATCATTACCGAGCCTCCAGCACAGACCTTGGTAAGGAGAGGAGCAGGACCGGCGCATTTCTGCATTTCTGCCGCCCGAGGCGAGGAACTGAGGGATGCCTCCCCTCTATCTGCAACATACCATTAGAGGAGAGGAGAGGAGGAGAGGAGAGAGGATAGGAGAGGAGGAGAGGAGAGAGGATAGGAGAGAGGTGAGACCAGAAGAGAATAGAAGACAGGACACGACACAAGACAAGAGAAAGCAAAGTGACATTTTGCGACAGGGGAGTAATTATTTTGGTCCACTGAGCTCCCTCCCCCCTCCCCATAGCACCAGCGAGTCAGAGAGAGGACATGGAGTTCAGCCGCAAAGTGAGGAGGAGGAGAGGAGGAGGAGAGGAGAGATTGAGGAGAAGAGAGAGAGTTGAGACGAGAAAAGGAGAGAGGAGAGGAGACCAGAGAGATGAGGAGAGGAAAGGAGTATGAGGAGAGGAGAGAAGAGAGATAGAGGAGCAGCACGACGAGCAGAAGAGCCAAACACAGATGATGAAGAAGGCGAGATGAGGAGAGGAGAGAGATGAGGAGAGAGGAGAGGAGAGAGATGAGGAGAGGGGAAGAGATGAGAGGGACAGAGTGGAGGGCAGCCGACGAGAGGGGAGGATTTGTGAACTGTTGGCCTACTTACACACGTTCCATCATTTAACAGAGCACGCACACACACGCTCACACGCACGCACACACACGCACACACACACACCACGTTGCCAGTTTTATGCATGCCTGACCATGCAGGGTCCAAACCCAGGCCCCCTGTGTGCACCCCTGAGCGAGATGCCGCCGAACCCTCACCTGCCACCCTCCATATTCATACTCTGCCGTTTCGATTGTTCAGTCCTGCATCTGCGTCCTCATCTCCGGGTGTGCTAACTAATGGGGGAGGGGCAACTTTATGGAGCCTCCTGCTGTGACGGTGATCTGAACCACGAGGGAAAGGCACTTTGATCTAAAGAGCACCCCCCCCGATACAGCATCACACCACCCTACAGCACCCGAACAGAACACGGCCCGTCACGTGTCACAGGCCCGGCAACAGTTGCTATGGTGCCGTCGCCGTGGCAACAGCCTCCTCCAACAAAAGGGCACTCGGCTGCCGCTGCTGCCGGGGTTGAGTAAAGAGAGACACAGGGTGCACGTGCGCACACACACACACACACACACACTACCAACACAAAATAAAAATGATAGAACACATACTCTTGTGGGGATAACCACATAAACACATCAGGCTTCACAGGACGTTTTAATCGAGCAACAATTAAATAAGGCGGCTACAATAAGACCACACATATACATGCGCTGTGGAGGACGCTGGGAGATAGTGAGCCATGTTGACATGATGTGGTTAAGATTAGATTTAATCAGATTGCAATTTATTAAACCCTGGAGGCCAGTTGGAAGAGCGAGGAACGCAAGAACAAAGGCTTGGCTTAATATATCGAGCTGGCGGTTCATTATGAAACACATTGTGATGGACCGTCATTGACAGAAGGTTTCAATATCTATTGTTTTTTTAGATCGATTTATGAATTAATGCCAAAGATGTTCAGGAAGAGAGCAGATTGTATGAAACTAAAAATACCAGAAGACAAGATTGAGAGAGAGAGAGAGAGAGAGAGAGAGAGAGAGAGTAGAGCGATGGCAGTGAAAGAGTAGAGAAATGCATTGGAGTCGTCTGAGAGTTTGACGTGAACCAGTAGCGGCAGAATCAGAGTGGATGTATGGACCGCGGCGGAGGGCTGTGTGTTAATTATGAAAGGCGCCCGCACACATGCTGCCATATGTTCCATCGTGTATGTCTGGACGTCTTGTCGAGATGCATGTTACACAACACATCAAACTAATATGTAGTATCGGTGATAACAACCAAATACATGAGGTCAAACAATGGCTGTGATTGGTGGAATGGTCGTCAAGATACAAAATGTACTCTTAGTAAGTCACTTTGGATAAAAGCGTCTGACAAATGCCCTAAATGTAAATGTAAGACACATCAACTGTATGATGAATAAAAGATGTTTTCCTACATCTTCTGAGAGTCAGGTGTCGAGGGCCGACGTGGGTGTAGATGGGACGAAATGTGACCAATTGGCTCTAAGAGACTTGTGAATGTTTTGTTGAAACATAACTGGTTGCACACTTCAAAACTGCCAAAATGTCCCACCATGGAGATGTTGGGAATAAAGCCTGAAATATTACACCTTTTTCCAGGCTGTGATCATGACCCATCAAGTCTAAAACTAACGGAACCCAAATCCAAACACATTATCCCCGTCCCCCACACCCATCCCACCCAAGAAATAATCTGTGCACCAGCCCCCAAAATGGTCTCAATAACATCCTCATGTCCCATCTCCCACTCCCTCCCGCCCCCTCCTCTCCCAGATTACAGCTCTGGCCGGGAGGGATTAGGATTTAGGAGGCAGTTGGAGCCGGGTCTACCCCCCACCTTCACATCATATGTTACACACAGATGCTACGACCGCAGCGATTGAGCCACTAGGGCTGGGGGGGGGGGGAACTAGCACACTGGGAACCCGGCCCGCGACTCAAGTGACTCGCAGAAGCGGGCCAACAGCAGACAACTTGGGACAAAATGAGTGATTACAGAATGGATGTGTGGGATCCAATGGTTCAATTGGAAGAGAAGAATAAGCATTACAATCTAGAAGTCTCAATCATTCAGTCCTTGATTGGGCTTTGGCCTGCAAGCCAGCGATTCAATGGATTTATTGTAATAAGCTATCCCGGGTAGTTTGAGGACATTAGTGACATACCATCCCATGATTCATAACTATAACCGCCACTTTTCTGACCGGCTTGAGCGTGCAAGGAGCATCTTCCGAGTTTCAACACAGGAACCATTAGCACGAACCACATCCATTAGCAGGCAACATGTTTGGCCATTGTTCAAGATGAAAAGCCGTAGAGAATTAGAAAATACTGTTTTGGCATTTCCGAGCACGCCAATTTATTTGTACGTCCACGAAACCGCAGACTAAAGGGACATTCTGTTCGTCGGAAGGTTAAAGGTCACGAGAGTGGAGTGAAATAACCAGACTCCAGCCGTGGCACTCATACAAAAAGACGTTTATTTGACAGTGTGTAGGTCCAAGTAGCAACAGACCCCATAAAAAGACAAACGCAAAGGAAAAAAAAACAAAAAAAACATAAAAAAATAAAAACAACTGCTACAAATATTCTGAAGAACAATGAGAGCTCCGTCTACACAAAGTTTATTCATCAAAAATACATTACCATAAACACAAAAAGAGTAGCCAAAAAAGTATTACATGTGGAAGGGGTTTCCTGGCGTTTCCTTCCAGGAGAAATGTTCACCAGGAAAAATATTCAACAGCCTGGAAAGTTCAGTGAGGGGGTGGGGGGGGGGGGGGGAGTACGTTAAAATTGTGTGATCGAAAAATGTGTGCACGTGATGTGTCGTATGTCTATGCGTCTGTGTATTTGCGTGCACGGGTGAAAGCGTTTCTCCCTTCTCCCCCCCTGAGCTAAAGTAGAACGGCGCCGCGAGGCTAACGGCGGTCCGCGTGCTAGCAGTCCGGCGGGGGCCTGGGAGTGCGCGGCGTTCCCGGGAGGAGGCAGGAGAGCTAGGAGGTAGCGCGGCCACGCGGGAAGGAGGTACCGCTTAGCGAGAGGAAGAGCTCTAAACGAGAGGTAGCTATAGGCAAGGAGCGAAGAGGAGGTAGCAGAGAGTTGCTAACAGTACTAGCGAGAAAACAGCAAGGGGGGGGGGGGGGGGGAAGAGGAGAAAAGGGGGTGGAGCTAAAGGCATTGCTACCCAAGATACCGCAAATACTCAAAAAGTTTGTGATCGGCATTTGCGCTTTTTCGATACCAGTACTTTCATTACAACATCTCAGTCCCGCTTTGAGATGCGCAAAATGGTTTTAATCGACTTAACATACAGTGGAGGTACTGCGGCGGACATATTGTAGGCCTGCGTATTAAGAAGCACATGTAGCGATACACATACTAATACTATTCCCGGCATATACGCACGCGTTGGCTTGCGTTGACCCATTTTCCCCATCGAGCTCGCAAAGTGGAATAAGACTGTTGTAATAAAGTACCATGTGTGTCTCTGCGCGTGTGTGTGTGTGTGTGTGTGTGTGTGTGTGTGTGTGTGTGTGTGTGTGTGTGTGTGTGTGTGTGTGTGTGTGAGAGAGAGAGGCGGTGTTGGGGGGGGGGGGGGGGTGGGGGCTTGCATTATAGGAGACCGATCGCAGTAAACTAGTGGCTATATCATCAGCAGCACCTAGAAGGCGCATGCATGAGGAGGAGGAGGAGCCTGTGCTACAGTAGTGACTCAGTATCAGAGACCAAGATGGCGTCGCATGCCCCACCCCCCCCCCTACCCCCCCTATCACGGTGTGTCCAGCCAGTCTACAGAGAACATCCAGAATAGTGTGTGTGTGTGTGTGTGGGTTACAGAACGGTGGTTAGCTGGTTGGTGTGTGTGTGTGTGTGTGTGTATAATAAGAATGTGGAAGCAATCAACAGTAGGGACACACCTACCCACACACACACAAAGACCTACAGTGTATGGTTTCTAGAGGACAGTAAGAGGTAGATACCGGGCGAGACGAGAGCAGTTGGCCAGCCAGTGTATGCGTGCGTGCTCATTGGATGGATCACCTTGTCCCACATGACTACAACCCCACTGATGTGTCCGACACGCCTTGGTAGCACTAGTCTCACTAGTTCCTCCTAGTGGTAAAGTAAGGGATCGCAGGCAGAGTACAAGAGTGTGTGTGTGTGTGTTCAAGCATGGGGAGCATTTATTTAAAGGGAGGCCGAGAGAGTGAGAGAGGGGGGGGGCGGGGGGGATGGGATTCTACAGCATCTTTAGAAGGGAAAACAAGCGATGGGAAGGGGGGAGGTGGGGGGGTGGGGCGTCTCATCCTCCCCAGTTCATTAAGTAGAGACGACTCCCTGTGAGGCCACAGCAGAGTACAAAACAGTGTTTACTAAACGACCCTCGCCGCTGTGCCCTGAGAGAAGCCTGGGTGTGTGTGCAGGTGTGTGTGTGTGTGTGTGTGTGTGTGTGCAGGGATGTGGGTATTAAGGACAGAGTGGAGCCATGTAAGCTTGGGGTCAGGCTTGCCATTAAGCCCTGTGTGTGTGTGTTTATGTGTGGTTCAGAGGTGTGTGTTTGTGGAAGTGTGAAGTAAGAATGTGTGTTTTGAAGAAAAAGATATCGTAGTTTTTGAGAATTGGGAAAGAAATAGCTCGCCAGGAAGGAAGGCCATAAATGGGTATTCACGGTAGATATTTGAGGGTGGGTGGGTGTGTGTGTGTGTGTGTGTGTGTGTGTGTGTGTGTGTGTGTGTGTGTGTGTGTGTGTGTGTGTGTGTGTGTGTGTCTCGCTAGTTCTCCACCACCCGTGCGGTGGGGGGCACTGGAGGAGCCGTTGGGCCCGCCCCCATCCCATCAGCCAGTGCGGGTGAGGGGCCAGGATCTGCAGAAGAAGAGAAGAGGTTGCTTTTAGAACAGAACAACGCGTGCTGAACCTCTTTAAAGACGACGACAACAAACAAACAAACAAACAAACAAACAAACACCGGGACGATGAGGGATTAGGGTTTGGGAGGGAAGGGGGGAAACGTCAACACCTAAAAATAACAATAATAAACATGTTTCACGGTTGACGGTGAGTGAGCCCATTTCTAGTAGTTTCAACATCATGTGGAAAACACATATTTAGTCAAGTGCTATTATGGCTTCTGAATGGCTGACGCGTTTAGAACAGCAAACTACAAACAGTATTCATATTTAATGACAACACCATTTTGTGAATTTGATGTTTTTTCTTTCAAATATAGAAAACTTAATACAGAAAGGCTTTTGTGTCCAAGCAGGAATACACATAAGACACAAACACTACTGTGCTGGGTACTCACACATGCCGTTGGGTGCTCCTGGGTGCCGGGGGCCCATCAATGGGGGCATGCTGCCCGGTGGGGGGCCGCCAGGGGGGGGCCCGGACATCATGCGCCCTGGGATGGTGCCCGGTCCCATTGGTCCTGCGCGACACAAAGAAAGAAGAGACATCAGCATCATCACCCATGTGCTCCCAGGGCCCTCGATGTGCGTCGCCCCAGTCTCTCTCTCCCTCACCTGCAGGGTGGTGGGGGCCCATGCTGTGGTGCCCCATGGGGGGGTACCCGGGGTGCATGCCGGCCCCGGGCGGGGGCCCTCCGTGGTGGGGCCCGGGCCCCGCGCCGGGGGCCTGGCCCTGGGTGGCGGCGGCTGCGGCAGCGGCCTGCTGCTCCATCTGCTGGCGGGCCTTCATCTCGGCGTACTTGAGCTGCTCCATGTGGAAGGACTGGCGCTCCGTCAGCAGCTGCTGCCTCTGGAGCTCCAGCTGCAGGTGGAGAGACACCCGGGGGACAGGGAGAAAGAGGGATAGAGAGGGACAGAGAGGGACAGAGAGAGCGAGGGACAGAGAGACAGAGAGAGAGTGAGAGACAGAGCCAGAGAGAGAGACATGAGCATTTTCCATGCCAATAAATAAATCACTCTGATTGAATTGAGAGTGAGAGAAAGACAGTGAGACAGAGAGAGAGAGAGAGACAGAGAGAGAGAGAGAGAGAGAGATGCAGGGTGTTTTCATGGACAATAAGATAGCCAGGCAGCAAACTCGAGCTCTGGCTCTCCTCTGGACATCTCCCAGTGCACTGTGACCATTAAGCGTGTTTGCAGGCCGCTGTGCAGAACTCTACGGGTGTTTGTGGTGCATTTACAGTCCTGTGCAAGCCACTGGTGGCCCTGCAGCTCCACAGCACTTGTGCTCCTCATACAGTATTTACAGGATGATCTGGGCCCGGCTCCCAGAGCCTTCTGGTCCCAACACAGCGCAACGCTTAGCCTGGCAGCCACCAGAACCAACCCCCCCTCCACTGCCACAGACCCCCGCAGGGTGCATTTTTTCCAACACACACACGCTCGCAGGCACACACACACTTCAAGTGTTTGACTTTACAAATGCATTTTTTTCCTTTCCCTGCAGCTCTCGGGGTGTTTGAGGAGCTCCGTGTCCGTGTTAGCGGGCGCCAGGAGGGGTGTGTGGGTGGTCTGCTAGGCTGGGAGACACCGCGTTCCCTACAGCTCTCCAATCTGCCCACAACCACACTGGTGTGGCTAGTTGTTACCGTTGCTGCCATTCTGTGTGTGTGTTTGTCTGACCATTGTGAGCCAATCAGAAGCAGCCACTGCAGTAGCCAGTGTTTAAACCACAGGTGGTCGTATTTGTGAACTCCAGCCGTTGAGACGCCACTTCCACACAGTGGCTTTCGATGCCCCGTTCCTCTAAACAACAACTCAACCCCCACTAACCCATGATTTCCCATGACGCAGCGCTGCGGGGGGGGCAGGGCGTGTGCTACTCACCGCCTCCTTCTCACGGTCCATGATGGTCTCCAGCTCCTCAAAGTGCCGCAGTTTGATCTCCAGCTTCTTCATCTGCGTCTCCACCAGCAGCGCCACCAGAGACTTGATCTTCCTCTCCTCCACCGCAGCCAGGTGCTGGGGGGGTTTAATTAGTTTGCCTGCTGCAACATTCTGTTCGCTTGCTGCAGAGCGCTACAGAAAACTCTCCTTTCTGCCTGCCGGTTCTCTGCTATACACGCATGCGCACCAAACACATGTGCGAGTTGTTTATATACCGTAATTTCCGGACTATAAGACGCATCTGAATATAAGCCGCACCAGCTAAATTTGAGGGAAAATACAGATTGTTCCATATATAAGCCGCACCCGACTATAAGCCGCAGGTGTTTTAATGTTTAATTGCCGTATATAAGGGTTCCTGCTACCACGGAGGGGATTGTCGGGACAGAGATGACTGTTTGGTAACGCAAAGCGTCCCATTTATTAACATTTGGGAAACACAATAAATCTTTCAATCAAACAATCAAACTTTCACATCTTTGACATGACGAACAGCATTCGTGCAGTACACAAATAATACAACGGTGCGCTCCCAGCGCACGTCCTGTAGTCATAGTAGTAGTGCAGTATAACAAAAAACAAAGCTTACAGCACTTGACGAGGCAAAAATGTTAAATGGCTAAATTTAATTCGTTTTTAAAAGTGCTTGCCTGTAACACGGCAGTAAAGGTGCAGTAACGCAGCCGTTTACTGTATCAAAACAACAAGCCCGTTATACCAGAAAAGTCAGCCATTACCCCGTGTCATCGTCTTCCTCCTGCGTACTAAAACCACCGAAGTCCTCTTCGTCGGTCCATAATGAGGGTGTGTGCATGAACACTTTCTTGGCGCAAACTGTCTCGCTCTCCTACTATCTGTCTCGCTCTCGTGTTTTGCTCTCGTTACCTGGCGCGTTACTGTATCAAAACAACAAGCCCGTTATACCAGAAAAGTCAGCCATTACCCCGTGTCATCGTCTTCCTCCTGCGTACTAAAACCACCGAAGTCCTCTTCGTGCTCTTCGTCGGTGCATAATGAGTAGGGATGGGTACCGAGAACCGGTACCACTATGGAACCGGTTCCCGTACAACCGGTACTAACCGTACCGAATCAAAACGCATATTCCGGTGCCTCATTTCGGTGCCAGTAGTTAAAATGCCATTTGAAATATCCACTGCATTTCAGCGCCCTCTAGTGCTCGAAACGAAATATCGCTGATGCTCACGTCACGCTGCCCAACCCACACCTAACTTTAGTAAACATTTCAATCAGACAGTGACAGCAAGTACCCGCAAAATGCCGAAACCACGACGGTCGAAAGTCTGGCTGCATTTTACCCCAAAAAACGCGAACAATGAGTACCTGCAACCAAATGTTTAAAAGACCTTCTTAGTTTTAGTCTAGTTTTCTTCGACGAAAACTCATAAAAGTTAGTGTCTAGTTTTTAGTCACATTTAAAAAAACAAGATGACCGGGAACTGCTGTGGAACAACAGACCGGGTAAATCGCTTCTAGTGATGTTTGCATAGATCGACATACTGCGCGAAGATTTTGATGCATTCATCTGATTGATAAAAACCCGACAATGCGCGCCTGCCTGCCCCCCCCTCGCTGGACCTTATTAACTGTTATAAGACGCAGAAGCGCCTGGTCCTGTTCAACTTTACTTGAATGAGCGTAGAAAGACTGGACGTTTTGATCAAGATCACCAGCAATGAGTTGATAAGTGTGACTACAGTCCGTCTTATTGGTGTGTGTGTGTGTGCGTCCCATAAAGTTGAACAGGACCAGGCGCTTCTGCGTCTTAATAAGGTCTAGCGACCACCGCCAGGAATGTCGCATTTTCTTCACATTCTCCCGTCTATGATGATCTTTTGATGGTTTATGTTTTTTCCCACTGTAGAAACAACCACCGGCTCCTCTGTTCCATCAAAGTTATTCATTATTTCATTCAATGAATAATTTCGCTTAAAATCTCTTACGATATGTGTGTGTTGTCTCTGACAGGACTTTGACAGCTGTCACTAGGCTAGTTAAGTCACGGGAATGGCGCGCTGTGATTGGCCGAGCGGATATATCTGAGTCTGCTGAAAATCTGTCGTGGCGTTTATCACAGTTTGGAAAGAAAGGGAATAATATAATAATATAATAATATAATAATATAATGCAGAGAAACTAGCCGGTTGTCGCGTTTTGCGGAAACGATTATTTTTTTTTTTTTTTAATGGCGCTTATCGCGTTTTGGAATCAAACTCTTTAATAATTAATTCAATTTTGAATGTCCGTTCGTCCACCACTAACATTTTCGTCTCGTCTCGTCAACGAAAGTAAAAATAGATTTAGTCACAGTTTTTATTTTCAAAGATCCGTTTTCGTCACGTCAACGTCACGTCTTAGTCATGGGAAAAAGGTCGTTAACGCATATTTTTCGTCAAACATTTCGTTAACGAAATTAACACTGTTGTTGTTTGCTCTTTTTAAAGAAGGTATCGGTTCTGGCACCGTTTTGGCACCGGTATCGTTTTAAAAGTATCGGTTTGGCACCGGTATCGGATAAATCTACGTCCCAACCCTTCGTCGGTCCATAATGAGGGTGTGTGCATGAACACTTTCTTGGCGCAAACTGTCTCGCTCTCCTACTATCTGTCTCGCTCTCGTGTTTTGCTCTCGTTACCTGGCGCGAACTGTCTCGCTCTCCTACTATCTGTCTCGCTCTCCTACTATCTGTCTCGCTCTCGTGTTTTGCTCTCGTTACCTGGCGCGAACTGTCTGTCTCGCTCTTGCGCTTCCTTGATAGTGCGCCCCTGGTGGCCTCTGAGTAGCAAAGTATTTACATATTTTTTTAAATCACGCATGGAAATGTACATAAAAAAATAGTTGCATCGAGATGCATCGATAATCGGTTTAGAATCGAATCGTTGACCTCTGAATCGGAATCGAATCGTGAGGTGCCAAGAGATTCCCACCCCTAACATTTACCCTAATCCTCCTAACCAAATCTACCCCCCCCCCCCCCCCCCCCCCCCCCCCCCCCCCCCCCCCCCCCCCCCCCCCAAATTTTTAAATTCCGATTATTAACTTATCTGAATCGATTCGGAATCGTTCTGGAGAGAATTGCGATGCATCGAAGAATCGATTATTATTCCCACCCCTAGTAAATGTACACAATTGAAACAAATGTTTTTATTTTTTTAAAGTACCAAATAACTATCAATTAAGGGCTAGGGGGTGGGTTTAGAAGGGCTAGCGGGTGGGGTTAGAAGGGCTAGCGGGTGGGGTTAGAAGGGCTAGGGGGTGGGGTTAGAAGGGCAAGGGGGTGTGGTTAGAAGGACTAGGGGCGGGGTTAGAATGGCTAGGGGCGGATCAAGGTAGGCGGTGCCTCACCTTGGCCTTGGTGGCGGCCGAGGCTAACGCTGCCGCCGCCGCGGTGGCGATGTTCCCCTCGCCGACATCCACCTCCAGCTTCTTCTTCTCGTCGTCCTCCTCTTCCTCGTCGCCCTCCTCCTCCTTCTCCTCCTCATCATCGTCATCCTCCTCCCCTCGGCTGCTCTTCTCCTCCTTCTCCTTGCTCTGCTCCGACGACGACGTCTCCATGGCCTCCTCGGCGTCTTTGTCTGTTCAGTGAGCAAATGAGTTGGTTACCATGGCAGCGGCGGGGGTGTGGCTAAGCAGTCAGACTGCGGTGCGGAGCGGAGGTGGTGGTTACCTGTGGTGGCACCGCCGGTGGTCTTGGGCTCTGCCCCCTCGGCCTCCGCCTCCGGGCGCTCAGTCGCTCCCTCGGCTCCCTCCTTCTTCACCTTCTCGCCGCCGTCCGCCTTGTCGCTCTTCTCTGCCGACTCGCTGGGCTTCTCCGCCTCCTCCTTGGACTCCGCCTACACGCCGCACGAGGGAAACAAGACGGCCGCCACGTTGTTCAGTATGGGGGGAGGGGTTAAAGCTACATGGAGGCAGGAGGACCATTTGGGCTCTACGACTGCTCAGGAACAGCTACCTCCAAATAACTTAAATCTTTCATTTATTTCCACAATAACTTTTGACCTCACCTTATCCCCCTGCTGAGAGTCTGAGTCCGGATCCATCTTCTCTGCTTCCTGGCTCTCTGGAACCATGACAGGGATGACACAGACACAGACACACACACACACACACATAGACACAGAGACAGAGAGAACTTTGAAAATAACACACAAGGTCCGGCTGCAACGTGTACCCGTGTACACGTTACATGCAGTAACGTGTTCTGCACTCAGAGCATTGAGAGTGTAAGTAATGCAATAAGTGAGTAAAGGGACTAATAAACGTGTGTGTTAATGGAGCATAAACAAACCATACACCACATTGCTTTTAGGTGAATAGGCCCACAGGAGCAATGTGTTGGCTATATGCATGTCTGCCTGCAGTATGTGCATCTGCAGCATGTATGTATGTATGTATGTGTATGTGTGCGTGCGCGTATGTCCGGAATTGTGCACGTGAGAAAATGCCACGGGTGAGCACAGAGTGGCTTGACTATTGATTACGTGACGAGTGCCCAGAGAGCACTCCTGGCTAGCGGGCGCATTAAAAGCCATTGATCGCCACTGTGTTTCTCAAACACATTAATTCATGATTAAAAGCGGGTCTGGAGCGCCGGGAGGGGAAGAGAAAGCGACAGAGAGGGAGAGAGAGAGAGGGAGAGAATTAAAGATCTGAGAGACTGTGGTAGCGTGGTGACCCAGATTATTTCACCCCTCCCTCCCTCCCTCGCCCCATCTGCCATCATTGTTTGAGTCCAGTGGGAACTACAGCAGCTAGACGTGCACGTATGTAATGCACGCATGCACGCCTTTATTCGCCTTCTCATAAACAAGTGGCCTGCTTAAAAAAAGATTTTTTTTTAATTCCAAAAATAGAAAGCTCTGCTGGTTGTGACATGAATCAGCTGCATCTGCTGCCCCCCGGTGGCCGTGAATGAAACACCATCATGTTAAAAGCGGCCACGGCAGCCTTCTCGACTGAATGAGCTGCATGGTGTGTGTGTGTGTGTGTGTGTGTGTGTGTGTGTGTGTGTGTGTGTGTGTGTGTGTGTGTGTGTGTGTGTGTGTGTGTGTGTGTGTGTGTGTGTCTGTCTGTCTCTGTCTCTGTCTCTGTGTCTGTCTCTGTGTCTGTCTCTGTGTCTGTCTCTGTGTCTGTCTGTCTCTCTCTCTGTGTGTGCGTGTGCGTTGCATGCTGACCGGTTTTCTCGGGCTCGTCGGGGGCGGTGCCGGCGATGCCGCTGCTCTCCAGGCCGAACGCCGGGTCCACCTTGCCCGTGCTCCTGGCCGCCTCCTGCACCTTCTTCACGTGCGCCTCCACCAGCTCCGCCGGCACCTCCTCACGCACACGCGAGAACTCCTCTGCAGACGGGGGAGAACAGTAGTAGGAGTAATAGTAGTATGGGTTATTATTGTGGGATGTTTTAAGAATCTGCGCCATCTGAGGCCACTGCTACAGAATCGTGGTTTTATCAAACGATAATAATAATAAATTATATTTATAAAATGCTTTTCAGGACACTCAAAGACACAATGTTAAAATGATCAAGACAAAACATACTGAAAACATGAATGAATCGTTTTTTCCTTTTGATTTTCGTCATTCAAAAAGCAAAATCTACAATATCACGTAGGATTGCTGCATGGACGTCGTGTGGCCCACAGATCCACTCACAGAGGCACTGACCTCTGTTATGGCACAGCTTCAATGTAGCCTAAACGTGTCCAGCTCTCAGACTATATGAGCCTGGCCTACTCCCAGTCGAACCAAGAACATCAAAAGGGTTCCTTTTGTTCTGCTGGTTACTTGAACACACTGGTGGGGACATTTACTTGAGAATGTCTCCCATGTGTATCTTATTCGACCATTCCTGCACTTTGCTAATGTACACGTCACCAAGGCAACCGACTCCCACCACCACCCCTCCCCCCCTCCCCCCCTCCTCCCCTCCTCCACCTCCACCTCCAGGACTCACCCAGGGCAGCCTTGGCGGCAGCCGAGGCCACACGGGGGTCCACCACGGAGGCCAGGAAAGCCACGGTGCTCATGACCGGGTTGCCCGACTGGCTGAAGGGCACGGGCTGGTAGGCCAGGGGCCCCAGGCCCACCTCCGAGCTCTCCAGGTAGGGGTCCTCGATGGGCAGCCGCAGGAAGTGCAGGATGCACTCGTCCTGGGTCCGGGAGCCCACGTGCTCCGATACCTTGTTCCAGTCGTCCTTGTACATCTCCAGCGCCTGGGGGGGGGGGGGGTTAGTTAGTAACTCAGACAACATCTCGCTGTATGATCACCCTTCTACTTCTCTTCCCCCCCTTCTCATTCTCTTTTCCCCTACTGCCTTCTCCCACCCCCCCGCCCTGCCCATCTCTCTTTCTAGACAGTGATTTTGTGGTGGGTGGGTGTGGCTGGCGTCTACGTACCTCCAGGAGGAGCAGGGTCTCCTGTTCGTTCCACTCGCGGCCAGAGGTCGGCCCCTTGCCCTGCACACACACAAACAGATGTTAATGCCAACACTGCAACAGAGTTAACATTGATCTCATTATATTACCCCCCCCCGGGTAATATAAAGCAATTTGGAGGCCATCATGGCTAGGGATGGGTACCGAGAACCAGGTACCACTATGGAACCGGTTCCCGTACAACCGTACTAACCGTACCGAATCAAAACGACATATTTCGGTGCCTCATTTCGGTTTGCCAGTAGTTAAAATGCCATTTTTAAATATCCACCGCATTTCAGGAACCGGGTATCCTTCTAGTGATTGCATAGATCGTCATACTGCGGAGATTTTGATGCGGATTCATCTGATTTGATAAAAAACCCGACAGATGCGCGCCTTGCCCGCCCCCCCCCCCCCCACTCGCTGGACCTTATTAACTGTTATAAAGACGCAGAAGGGCCTGGTCCTGTTCAACTTTACTTGAATGAGCGTAGAAAGACCTGGACGTTTTTGATCAGATACACCCAGCAATGAGCTTAGATAACCGTGACTACTGTCGCGTCTATTGTGTTGTGTGTGCTGTGTAAAGAAAATCGCCGGCCAACACAGCACACCCAAGAAGACGGACTGTAGTCACGCTGATCAGCTCATTGCTGGTGATCTTGATCAAAACGTCCAGTGTTTCTACGCTCATTCAACTAAAGTTGAACAGGACCAGGCGCTTCTGCGTCTTAATAAGGTCGAGCGACCACCGCCAGAATGTCGCATTTTCTTCACATTCTCCCGTCTATGATGATCTTTTGATGGTTTGTTTTTTTCCCCACTGTAGAAACAACCACCGGCTCCTCTGTTCCATCAAAGTTACCGTATTTTCCCGGACTATAAAGGCGCACCCGGATTATAAGGCGCACTGTCAATGAACGGGTCTATTTCATACATAAGGCGCACCGGATTATAAGGCGCAACCGCATTATAAAGGCGCACTGTCAATGAACGGGTCTATTTTCATAACATAAGGCGCACCGGAATTAGAGCCCTGCATGGGAGCCCGAGCGCCTGGGGGGCCTGAAAGCCCGAGGGTCGGGCCTCGGGCCAATGATCCCATCATTAGCTCGGGATGCGGGCCGGGATCGGCTTTTTTTTCTCTCTCTCTCAATTAAATAAAATTAAATTCAAAGAGGCTTTATTACCAGCAGAGCAGCCAGCAGCAGTGAGCGTGCGTTCAGCGCCGCTGGAAGAGTAATAGAGGAGAGGAGGACTGGACTGTCCCCTGAAACCGTGGATGCGATTCTTTTCCTTCAATGAATGCAAAGTGACTTAAAAAGACATGTTGCCATGTTAAGCGGCTGACTGTTTGTGATTGGACGTTTTTTTATTATTATCATGGGCGTAGAATTTAGTGGGGACGCTGGGGACATGTCCCCACCAATATCCACACCTCACGGTTGCGTAATTGCGCATCCTTGACGCAATATCTGTGATGTCCCCCACCAATGTCCAAAACAAAAATACACCCTTGATTATTATTATTCTTGGAATGGCCTGTTTTGGTCAATTTTATTTTAGTCAAGGCTACCTCGGGTAAGACAAGCTGTTTTCTCTGTTAATAATAGCGTAACTGTTTCTCCGCACTTCCGGTGTGCTTATTGTTCCAATGGTTTTTTATAGGCTACGTTTAATAATAAACACTGATAGTACGCTTTAAACTGTTGAGTTGGTTTTTTGTAGCCTATTTCACTGGGATATAATTTTGTAGTAGCCTTATTCAACATTTGAATACTGATAGTAGCGAAGTGGATCAACTGTTAATGCGCCGCGCAAATACTGCTCGTCACTCACTTCAGGAAAATAAAAAACATATTTAAACTGCCTACAAAATGCCTTCAAACTTTTCCCTAAAATAACTTAAATATTGAAATGAAACTAAAGTATAAACCACTTATGCCAATTTAAAGTGCTCAAATAAGATCGGAAGTCTATAACTAGACTTTGTCGGCATCTGGGGCAACAAGTCTAGTTTGCGACAATGAGTTCGCAAATAATGGGAGGTTAAAATAAATGTCGGGCTTTAATTTGGCCTGGAGAGTTCTAAATAAATGTGGCGGGACCCGGGCCGGGACTGGGGCCTCACTCTCGTCGGGCCAAGGGCCTGTGGCCTAAGGGCCTACTTTCCAGGCCCGCGCAGCTCCTCTACAGTAACGTATTACTCACGCCAAGGCTAGTATTAACGCCGGCGTTTAGCCGTTTTAATGCGCCGAATAAATTACGCCGCAATGCGCCGACAATCCATCAAGTATTACGCCGCGGTAGCCGTAATGAGCCGACAATCATCCAAGCGGATGCGGCTGGACAGATTTTTTGAGCGCCGTGTACCACATAAAATCGGTCTCGAGGTTTAATACATAAGGCGCACCGGATTATAAGGAGCACTGTCGATTTTTGAGAAAATTACAGGATTTTAAGTGCGCCTTATAGTCGCGAAAAAATACCCGGTATTCAATATTTCATCAATGGAATAGATTTCGCTTCAAAATCTCTTTACGATATGTGTGTGTTGTCTCTGACAGGACTTTGACAGCTGTCACTAGGCTAGTGACGTCACGGGAATGGCGCGCTGTGATTGGCCGAGCGGATATATCTGAGTCTTGCTGAACATCAGTCGTGGCGTTTATCACAGTTTGGAAAGGAAAGGGAATAATATAATAATATAATAATATAATAATATAATGCAGAGGAAACTAGCGGTTGTCGCGTTTTGCAGAAACGATTCTTTTTTTTTTTGTTAATGGCGCTTATCGCGTTTTGGAATCAAACTCTTTAATAATTAATTCAATTTGAATGTCCGTTCGTCCACCACTAACATTTCGTCTCGTCTCGTCAACGGAAAGTAAAAATTGATTTAGTCACAGTTTTTATTTTCAAAGATCCGTTTTCGTCACTGTCAACGTCACGTTCTTAGTCATGGGAAAAAGGTCGTTAACGCATATTTTTTCGTCAAACAATTTCGTTAACGAAATTAACCACTGGTTGTTGTTTGCTCTTTTAAAGAAGGCATCGGTTCTGGCACCGTTTTGGCACCGGTATCGTTTTAAAAGTATCGGTTTGGCACCGGTATCGGATAAATCTAAACGATACCCAACCCTATCATGGCTGCCGGGTACAAATGTTCATGTGTGAAATGGAACAATTCATTGATTTAAGACAACTACTTAGACATTGCCATGGTTGAAAAAACAAAAGTGATCTTTAGAGATGTTCAGCTGTACAAGGACCTGATTATTAAATGATGTACATATATATGGCATACATACAGCATACAATAAATTATGGAATACATGGCACATAGCAAAATAATATTTAGCAGACTGTGGAGGAGAGCAAGAGACAGAGAGAGATCGAGAGAAATCGAGAGAGAGAGACTCCAGAGGTCAGAGAGCGGCTGACCTTGAGGTTCTTCTTGGCGTAGAGGTCGGGGCGCAGGCCGAAGTTCTGCAGGTCGGTGGGTTTGTCCTTGTTCTTCTCTGAGAAGTTCATGACAGGCTGAGCAGGAGGAATCTGGAGGGGGAGGGGGGGGGGGGGGGAAACGCCAGTTACCACACTACAACAACACTACAACACACACCATCATACATCACATGTATTGACATTAGAGCCCTGCAATGGAGCCCGAGGCCCGGGGGGCCCGAAAGCCCGACAGCCCGAGGGCCGGGCCTCGGGCCAATGATCCCATCATTAGCTCGGATACGGGCCGGGATCGGGCTTTTTTTTCTCTCTCTCTCAATTAAATTCAATTAAATTCAAAGAGGCTTTATTACCAGCAGCAGCAGCAGTGAGCGTGCGTCCAGCGCCGCTGGAAGAGTAATAGAGGAGAGGAGGACTGGACTGGCCCCTGAAACTGTGGATGCGATTCTTTTCCTTCATGATGCAAAGTGACTTAAAAAGACATGTTGCCATGTTAAGCGGCTGACTGTTTTTGTGTGATTGGACGTTTTTTTATTATTATCATGGGCGTAGAATTTAGTGGGGACGCTGGGGACACGTCCCCACAAATATCCACACCTCACGGTTGCGTAATTGCGCATCCTTGGCACAATATCTGTGATGTCCCACCAATGTCCAAACAAAAATACGCCCTTGATTATTATTATTCTTGGAATGGCCTGTTTTGGTGAATTTTATTTTAGTCAAGGCTTACTCGGGTAAGACAAGCTGTTTTCTCTGTTAATAATAGCGTAACTGTTTCTCCGCACTTCCGTGTGCTTATTGTTCCAATGGTTTTTATAGGCTACGTTTAATAATAAACACTTATACGCTTTAAGTGTTGAGTTGTTTTTTGTAGCCTATTCACTGGGACATAATTTGTAGTAGCCTATTCAACATTGATCTGATATGTAGCCAATGGATCAACTGTTAATCGCCGCGCAGCTGCTCGTCACTCACTTCAGAAAATAAAAGAAATTATTTAACTGCCTACAAAATGCTTCAAACATTTTCCTAAAATAACTTAAAATTGAAATGAAACTAAATATAACCACTTATGCCATTTAAAGTGCTCAAATAAGTCTATAGCTAGACCTGTCGCATATGGGCAACAAGTCTAGTTTGCGACATTAGTCGCAAATATGGGAGGTTAAAAAAATGTCGGGCTTAATTCGGGCCTGAGAGTTCTAATAATGTGGCAGGCCGGGCCGGGCTGGGGCCTCATTCTCTCGGGCCAGGGCCAGGCTAGGGCCTACTTTCCAGGCCCGCGCAGTCCTCTAATTGACATGAACATGAGAACACACCAGGGAACCTGGCTACTTTGGTGACCGTTTAATGCCATCTCGAAGCACACACATTTGATCATGTTTTACGTACACATATACGTTGTATGTGGTCACCCAATTGATCCTGGTCGTGTGTGTGTGTGTGTGTGTGTGTGTGTGTGTGTGTGTGTGTGTGTGTGTGTGTGTGTGTGTGTGTGTGTGTGTGTGTGCGTGCGTGTGTACCTGCGGGGGTCTGTGGTGGAGGGGGATGAGTCCCGAGGGGGTATCGGCCAGGACGTTAAAGTGGGGGGTGGGGGGCGGACCCATGGGGAGCGGGCGGCTCTCCGAGTCCACCTGGTAGTTCACCAGACCCCACTGCTCCAGGAACGCATGCACCCTGGGGTGGGGGGAGACGGGGAGAGAGACAGGCAGACAGACAGAGACAGATGGAGAGAAAGTCAGAGCGAGAGAATAAAACAAAAACCCAAGAGAAAAGGGTAAAAAGAGTAAAATACAATAATATATTTATTAGTATTCTGATCCCAACTTCTATACATTTGCTCAGTATTGTACTGAGAATGGTATTGGTAAATGGTATTGTAAATGGATTGCATTTACATAGCCCTTTTATCCAAAGCGCTTTACAGTATTGCCTGATTGCCAGTTCACTCATTCATACACCGACGGCGGTGTCAACCATGCAAGGCAACAACCAACACGTCAGGAGCAGTTAGGGTTAGGCGTCGGCCCGGGGATCGAACCAGCAACCTTCCTGTTGCCACATACTGTGTATAATACTACAAATACAAACCTTATAAGATAAGATAGAACTTTATTAATCCCGAAGGAAATTGTTATTTTTTACATTGCCCTTGATATCGTTTTATTGTCTGCTGCTTTCACAACTTGATGTCCCCCCCATAGGAATAAAGGAATAAAGGACCCATGTACCCATCAGCACCCATCAGGCAGACAAAATGCCGGGAAACCCACCTCATGACGGCGCAGACGTCCCCCGTCAGGTTGCGGCGGCAGGAGGTGGATGTGAGGTACTCCTGGGGGTTGAGGCGGTACGTGTCGATCATGAAGTTGCGGTAGGCCAGGTATCTGACGGGAGGAGGGGGAGACAAACACATGAGCGGCCACTCAAAATACAGTGTGGGGATACTAAAAAGGTGCACAATTCATTTGGTCACATTATCAACTCTGAGCTGAGAGCCCGTTGGATCGGAGTTGGATGTAACATTGTCATTGATTAAAACAAAAAGACTTGCCTACATGAGCAGGATTTAAAATGGCAACGATAAACCAATTAAAAAGGAGTTTGCGTGCGCCCAGACTCACATCTCCGGAGATTTTGACTTGTTTTTCCCGTTGAAGAACTCAGGAAGCGCTCGTCTCTCGATTTCATGGATACTAAAGAGGAAAGGACAACAATACATGTTTACGGAGCAATTCAAACACTATTATTATACGCTTTATTAATAACTTTCCTGGGGACATGCTAGGCTAATGGCCAGTCAAGATTCAAGATCCAAGATTCCTTTATTGCCATATGTAACAAGTCCAATGGAATGCTTACTCCACATTCACTCCTGCAGTATTCTTTGAAATAACTCTAAACAATTAGTAATAGTACCTAGTAAGTACAGTAAAAGGTTCTTCTAAACAGTGTTTTTATAAAGATAAATACTGAAAACAACAAGAAACACCAAAAACAACCAACCCTTCTTGCTCCATAATGTACCTGAACTGCACTATTTGTCTAATGACTAAATGGTAGACAACAGTACTTGAATCCTGCAACAAGGCTAAATCAATCAAAAACCATAACATATGCTACACATGTCAACAGGAGGGCGGAAAAAGTGTACATTTATTGGGTTTCCATTCCTTTATTCCGGCCCGACGAGCCCCAGAGGTTGCTGCCCGCAGGGTCCTCTGGGGCTCGTAGGACCGGAATAAAGGAATGGAAACTGAGAGGTGCTTCGCATGTTTAAACTAACAACACTTTAGCGACGACCCCTAAAGCGAACCCCTCCTCCGGCCGCCTCACCAGTTGTAGTCGAACCAGGCGGCGTAGCTGGGGATGATGATGTGGTGCGTCTGCTCTGTGACGTTGTCCTCCGAGTCCATCAGCCGGTTGACCTCCGCCTTGCTCTGCTCCTCATCCTCCTGCAGGGGGCGACAGAAAGCGGCGCGGCTCAGGTCAACACAAAGTGCTCCTCTAAATACATCATCACCTTTTACAACTAGCTGGCTGGAAGCCTTTAATTACCCACACGGTTTTAAGTGTAGCACCTATCTGCATATGCAAATATTTGGCTGATTCCACAGATAAAATACTACAAATAAATCCATCTCTCTGCATCTCTCTTTTCCTATGTAGGTCATTATCATTGGCTCATTATCATTGGCTCATTATCATTGGGCAAAAGACTGCACATGTGAGCGAATTACAGCTGTTAATGACATCCCCACACTACCGGTCCTCGGCTGAGTCTAGGTGCAGAAAGGGTAGGCAAGTAACCATGGTACCGACCAGCTACAATTCATTTCTAGCACCGGGGTGATTCACGAGACAGGGAATAGCAGTGATCAAATTATGGGATGACAGCTGGACAACCAATCTAAAATTAATCCACATCGCAATATGGCCAAGTGCAATAAAATAAGGGTAAAAATGTGTAAATGGAAATGTACACCAGTAGAAATGAAGTATTGTAGTGCTGCAGAGACCTACACATTTTCATTTTTCCCCAGATGTAAGAAAAGAAATGTCACATCGTGGTCGTTTTTTTTCCAGTGAAAAGCAAAAATGATCATTCCATATGGAATCATATCGCAATATCTGTCCAAATAATGGCAAACATATTGTTCAGCCTATATATGGGACTGCTGGTGTTTCACACGCTGTGCCCTCATTCATCTGGGGGATGCTTGTGTACCGGGGCCCCGAACCGTGACCTTTGACCTTACCTTTCCACCAGACAGGACCGAGTCATCCTCCATGTCATCTGTAGTAGGGGAGAAAGGAATCACATAAAATAGCGAATAAACAAACCTCACTCCTGCTCCCAGGTTAACCTGTGTTGCACGTTGTTTTCCATTACACTGACTGCTGGTGACAGAACAAGACTAGGGGAGAGGAAGGGGAGGGGGGAGGAGGAGAGAGATGGGGGAGACAAAACCACCGTAGCAGCAGAGGCATCATCTGGCACACAAAGGACACCAAAATAGAACGTGGTGTGTGTGTGTGTGTGTCGCGAGAAGTGTGGGTGTGCGAGTCTTACTAGGACTAATATTTTTAGATGCTAGATCCAAGACCCAAATTCAACTCCAGCGGGTGTGTGTGTATAAAAATAGTGCCAACAAAGAGCAGCTCTGTGAGGGTATGGGTCTGCACCCAGTCTGATCAAATGCTTTGCCCATCCCATGGCGGTGGTTACTCCACCATGTTTGTCTGCTCGTCTCACGTCTCACACACATTGAAAACACGTTTAGTTTCCTGCCAGTTTACTCTATGTGGTGTCTGAGCTCCCTGGTGATGTCAGGATGGCGCTTACCAGCTTCCACAAGAGACTCAAGACCCACCTGTTCAGAGTTCACCTGGACTCTGCCGGCATCCTCTGTGAATCCCTAGCACTAGCTTGCATGTTTGTACGTCTTGGCATTATTAACAGCACTGAGCTTTGTTTAACATATTGTACATTCTTAGATGTTGGAAATGCACTCGGAATGGCACTTCTGCTCTTATCCCAGCTATTATGCAGGCAACCTAACCAACAATGAATGCTTGAAACCTGCTCTATTCTTATCTTTATGTACCACAGTGCATCAACAAATGTACCCTTTGTAAGTCGCTTTGGATAAAAGCGTCTGCCAAATGCCCTAAATGTAATGTCTGTCAGTGAGCGTACCGTTCTTGGCCCCGCTGCCCTCCTCCAGGGCGGGGTTGGCCGAGGAGTCGTCCAGCTCTTTGGTCAGGTCCTCCTCCGTGTCGTCCTCCTCCCCCCCGCGGTGGCTGCGTCGCTTCCAGTGGGACCCGGGGTTCCTGGAGCCCACACCGGGGGGGAGGGGTTAGTAGTGATCACCATGGCAACAGGAAGGCTAGTCTGCTATTATTGTGTGCTAGTAGTCACATGAGGCTGCCTGTATGTTTACTCAGTTACTTTTTGCTATTAGACCACAACTGTAATCATGACATCAACGAGTAAAAAAATTTAAATAAAGAAAGAGTTGTGTACTTGAGCTCATGTTATAAATGTTTTTTGTTTTGATTTGCATGTTTATCTGTTTTTTTTTGTCTGTTTGTTGGTGTTTTATCTTGGAGGGTTGTTTTCTTGGTTGTTTGAGGAGTTGTCTTGGTTTTGCACTTTACGCACTGATTTTAAGAGTTTAAAACTGTAACAGATAATCTTAATGACTGCCTGAACTATCCATGCCCACCGAGGGACTGGTGTTGGAAATTAGCTTCGGCTACACATGTACAGTCCATTGGTCACTGCTTCTGCAACTGTCAATGTTCTCTGTACTTGTCCCTCACAAATAAAATAAATTAATTAATGAAATGAAAATGAAATGTGTTCAGATGTGGGGATGGACATGGGACACAGAAAACTTAAACATTCTGCACATATGTCTTTACACTGCAGTACTCCAATGGCTCCAAGGTTTGTCAAACATTTGCACTTGAACTCTAGTCAACAGGTAAACACCTGGAGCGACGGTCAACAGATGAAGTCACACATAACAGAGCTAGTGGCCTCTGAACTGAGCGATGGTCAAGTCATACACTGCACATCTAGGACTGTACTGGCTCAGGTTGGCCTAGGGGACACAGGGACAGGGTCTTACCCCTTCTTGCCACCCTTCTTGCGGGACTCTGCGGGGGTGGAGGGCGGGGAGGGGGAGCGGCGCCTCTTCTTGCCGGCAGAGTTGGCCTTGCGCTCCTTTCGGTCGGGCGTACGGGAAGACTGATCAGAAACCCCCGCGGTGGAGATGGAGGCGCAGGGCGCGAGGGATGGAGGATGAGAGAGAGAGCGGCAGAATGAGAGGATGGAAACAGTCGAACACACAGGGGGAGGAGGAGAGCGGAGAGGGGGAGGGCAACATGGCTTGGGCCACTTTCCTCTACAAGATGACTACAAGATGATTATGATGTCCATTTTTGCGTGGATGTCATTAATCATTTGCTTGATTCAATAGTTCCAACTAAAAACTAGAGCACTACATCAAAACTAAAAAGATTGTATGCAATACAATGATAAAGCATTGTTAACCGAGCCAATGTTTAACGTCATTTGGACTTGGAAGCAAAGAGCCGGAGTATGCAAGACCCAAGGACCAAAAGCTAAATAAATACAAACTATGATTTTGTATTGACTTTGAATATTATTGGTGGGAATACATGCATCCCACTGTTAAAAAAAATTGCCCAGCCCTGATACCGGGACAGGAGGGGGGAGGAAGGGGAGGGAGGATGCGGTGGCGGTGAGGGAGAGAGAGGGAGGGAGAACCAGGTTCCTGCAAGTCTCACACTTTATGATCACGGGTCCACAAGAGGTGGGCTGATGTTGGCGTGTGGCCAGCGTGACAGAGTCCAACATCGTTTAGGGGAAGTGGAGCAGGCTGCAAAACCAACTGTCATTTTGATTGTCAATCGCACTATGATTCATTGCACTGTAATTTTTTCCAATCAATAAAGCCATTATGGATAATGCCCATAATATATAATAACGTCTGCTTGGTTCGCCCGACAAAAAGCCAAGAAAAATGTATTAATATTAATTAAAAATTGAGAAAAGCAATTGCTTTTCTGACACGATATGCAAAAATTATTTTAAGGTTATTTGTACTGGTATGTTAGGGAACAACAGATTTTCTGCTGATCCCTTATATCCATCACCATGGTAATTATTCCAAAAACCCGTTGGATCAGATGAGGTGCAGGAGCCGTGGAAGACACAAGCAGGGAGAGAGAGAGAGTAAGGGAGAGGGTGGAAGGGATGGGCCACAGACAGACAGACAGACAGACAGACAGACAGACAGACAGACAGACAGACAGACAGACAGACAGACACTGGCAAAAGAGATGCATAGGCATACAAAGCAAGCGCATGGCAGAAACTACATTCCAGACTTTCAGGGGCTGCCTGGCCCCGACACACACGCACAGACGCAACCTACTTCCTCTTCTCGGGGGAAGATCCTCTGGCGGAAGCTGACTGGCTTCTTGTTCTCGTCCACCTCATAGTCTTCCTCATTCATCCACTCGTTGTAGGCGTCTGTGTCCAGAACCCACTTGGCATGGACCTGGGACCCACAACAACAACAACAGACCAACCAAGAGAGAATGAGAGAGAGAGAGAGAGAGACAGATTGAGAACTGATAAGGCATCGACCTCTGTGTCTACACTGGCATCGTTTGGTCAATCAATGAACTCCTCTTCACTCCATAATAATAATAAAATGAAGATAGAAAAACCAAAAGATCAACAAAAGTACTAAGAGTTTAAAGGCTTTGCAGATTACAGATGTGTGTGGCTCAAGGCACAACAGTTATTCTCTAAACAGTAAAAGGTCAAAAGGTCAGGCATGGTGGTGGTGTTGATGGGGGACGACACGCACCTTCCAGGGTCTCTCAGCGCTGGGGGGGTCCTCCACGTCTCCGTCCACCTCGCCCACGGGCACCCAGGTGTCGTAGCTGGAGGGGCGGAGCAACAACACACAATAGCCAGGCGTTGGGGTGAGCTGGACACAGGAAACTCTGCTGCTCCTCGTCTGGGATTGGTTGTATTCTGTGTCAATACTCAGTAGTCAAGGCGACGCTCACCTGTCGGGGGACATGCCCCAGTGCACCAGCACTTGCTTGTCCTTGCGCATGACTGGACGAAGCCACTCCTCTGCAACAAGCACACAGACCGTTAGCGAAGCAGTTAACATATGTAAAAAGATAGGATTTCTCAGATCTTTTTCATATATTAGTTAAAAGGGGGTCCCATTATACCATCAGGTGTGAGCAGGATTAGCGATTACAAGCCGATTATTAACCGTTTCAAAATTGACAAGAGACGAAAATTGCCATTCTGACAAAGTGACATCACAAGTGGGAATGTCCACCTAGATGTACGATGACAAGAATGATTACTAGCCGTTAACTGATCTAGCCATGATATACATCTCGGTGGACACTCCCACTTGTGATGCCACTTTTGGTCACATGACAATTTTGAAAGGGCTTGACATGGCTAATCACACCTCATACCTGGCGGTATAATAGGGCCCCTGTAAACTATGGGATCATCTTACCATCCTCTTGCTGGGCAGGAGAGGGGTAGATGTGGTGGGTTGCCTTGGACTTCTCCTCGGTGATGGAGCCCTGTAGACCGCAGTGACAGTTGGCGGCAAACGTGATAATTTTTGACAGCCAAGGTAAACAAGAAATACCGATTGGCTAGCGTTACTTTGTAAGGCGTGGCGTTACCTGGTGCCTCTTGATGATGTCTTTGAGCTTATTGGCCTGCTTCTGCTCCATGTCGGAGGAGAGGAAGACAGTCGGGCGGGTCAGACAGTTATTCTGGAAGCGCAGAGTGGTGAAGAGTCAAGACCACAGTCAAGTACACATCTGAAGTTGATGCATTATTGTAAAGAGTACGGCACTGTGAATGGTGGACCAACTGTTACGTCCAGAATGTATCGCGGGATTTATAAGCCCCGCTGTGTACCTGCACCAGGGTCTTCTCCACGTTGAGGAACATCTCCACATTACGGTCCATCCTGGAGGGGTTCTGGAGGTCAAACCTACGCCTGGAGTAAAATAATTTGAAATTAGAAAAGGAAAAGATAAGTTACAAATGGTCATTACTGTGATAGACAGTTTTACAGATTGGCCCCAATAAACAAGTTGCCACATGCACTGACTTGCGAGTCGCTTTGGATAAAAGCATCGATATATAGATATAGAAAAACGTTAAATGACCCATCTTGACCCAATTGTTCAAGTCAGTATCATGACGTGAGAATTGTGTCGGTTCATTAAGACTGATGACCGTGGTCAGGTGCCACCGTGTTAAGAATGACACACGATGGACAGCAGATGCAGGCGCATACAACAGGCCCCACTCACCAGCCCTGCTCACTCTTGAACTTGTAGACGGAGCCCAGGATGTGACAGAGGGCACCGCCTGCCTTGAGGTCCAGGAAACTCTTCGTCTGCGGGAGAGAAGGAGGTTGGAATTATGAATGCTTGAAACCTTTTGCGGAGCTGATGCGAGTGCAGAAAAGTGTGTCTATTTTTAGCCGAAAGAGTGCTTGACAATTAAAGTCACTGCACCCTTCAAGGGTTTTCTGAGCTCACGGATCACTTGAAGTGTGTGTGCAGGGGAAAAAAAGGACAGGGTCTATGCACAACTTTGCTGCACGACTGGTGTGTGCGTGGGCATGTGTTACAGCTCACCGGTAGCTTGGTGAGGGCAGGGTTGTTGACCCTGCGGCCGAAGGCATCCTCCTGGAACTGCAGCAGCTGGACGACCAGGCCGGCCAGTGACTTGCTGGAGGGAGAGTCGTTCTGGACATGCTGGGAACACACACACACCTTCATTTAGTCACATGGCTTCTCAAAGGGCCGGTCGGGACCTGGATGGGCCAGCCACAATCACTTAACAGCTATCAGCAAAAAATACATGCATGCCACCGTCTATACATTGTCATGGAAGTGTAATTTGGATCATTAGTATGTTTGACAACTGAAAAGGGGACAATATAGGTAGGCCCTAAAGCAACTGTCTCACCTTTTGACAGAGACATAATTAAAAGATATTGCATATTTTATGTATATGATAATTTACTTTCAACAATATTTGGTGGACCAAAATCCATTCATATTATAATTTTCACCATCATTATTATTTCCCATCTTGCGCAGAGCAAGTGTGACAGAAAAAATGTTCCAGGGGATAAATACACCTACTGTGAATCTGACAGGTTTGTGCCTTCATAACCACAGTCTCAAAGGGCTCCACGGCCCACATACACATTTAGAATATGCATGATCCTACTGCGATTCGACCAATACAAGCATTAGATACAACATCCAGGTTCAGGATGTTTGAAATGAGTTGAGAAATCACCTTTGATCATTAATTAATGTTTTTCTTATCTCCACTGAACCCCAAAACAACTTCGCTAATTTGGTGGCAAAGATTGATTTTCCATCTAAAAACTGATTGTTGAACAACTAGGGATCATTGCAATTATGTACATTAGCCTACTATTACCATCTATAACCAATACTATATAGTTTGTAAGTTTGTAACATTTGCCTGCATTGCCTCAGAAGCAACTAATCAATTTTACATTTCATAACGATCCGAAAGAAGATCAACCTGATTTTCTGATGCTATAATTACCAACAGTTGGGTATTTTCACTTTACTAAAAAGGAAAAACAATGATCCAAGTTGTTATCAATTCTATTTTCTTCTTCAGTGCTGTCTGGTGCTATATTATCATTTTGACATGGCAGTGATATTTGATAGCAGCGCTGTGCTCCAGGAAATGAAATGCACTTTTATTTTTCACCAGACTCCACATGGATGCTTGCCACCCGAGATGGGAATTGAATTAGTGACGGCAGGCTTTTCCCCATTCAATCCGTTTTAAAAGGGTCTTACATTAGATAAATTACATGATAAATTAGATGATTAAGTGACAAGTTGCAAGCAAGAAGGCGACCAGTAATAGTAGTAATAGTAGTAGGAGTTATAGTGTCAACACCTATACAGGATTGCACCGCAGAAATACGAAGGGTTAAATTTACAGACAACTGTCAACAGAAAACGAAAGGAAGGCGTTCCAGCTAATTTACACACACGTGTGTGTGTGTGTGTGTGTGTGTGATAACAGCCAGCAGTTCTTTGTCTGGAGCGGTGCCGTGCCAAGCACACCGAGACGTAGAGCAACACTGTGTTGTTGACAGTGCTTTGCATTTCCCACCACCATCCAACAACAACAACAAAAAAACAACAACAACAACAAAACCTCGACTTGTTGTTGGTCCAGTACTGGCTGAACACGTTTTTTTTGTTAACATGCAGTGAACCCAAATGAGCCAATTCACCGACAACTACCTACACACGTCCAGTGGCTGTTTCAAAGCTGCGCCTGTACACACCGCGTGTTTAATTACGTCTTCCTCCCCCCCAAGTACCGACAGACACGTCAAGTTTGGCGCGTTTAGGTGAACCGCCGGGGTTTGTAAACATTAGCCCGGAGGTAGCCCGGGTAGCTGGGGCCCGTGCAGTTATTGAATGAATAGCTAGCAAACTGTTAGCCAAGTGCTAACCAGTCACACACACACACACACACACTCACGCGTGTAATTACATGATTCGACTGCGGTGAACAAACGTGTTAAACGCATCTTCCAACACTTGTAATAACGACCACAAGCAGGCGACGCGGGACATGGTTCACAGCTAACTGCAGGCGCGGGGCTAAGCGCTCCATTGTGCCGTGCGGACGCGGGCCTTCGGAGCGTCAATGGAGGGCCAAGCGTACCTTCTTGTAGTGCTTGCCGATCCACTGGCGAACCGTCTCCAGCTGAGACACCGTCTCCGAACTCTCCCAGAATTTCGCGGACGGCCCCCCGTCTTTCTTTCGACCCACGGCAGCAGCGCCGCCGCCGACCGGGCCGCTCGCCGGTCCGCTCGAACCCGTTCCGCCAGCTCCCGTTGCCGCCGTCGCCATTGTGTTCTGTCTGCTCCGCTTTTTTTCTTTCTCCTCCGCGGCGTCCCTCACCGTGCAGCTTTTCGAATGAAACTGCGCAGCCGCAGACGAGGACATATTTTCAAGTCTCGCGGTGCAGACGAAGGGACAGCATCGTGGGACGAGTCTGTCTGATCACGTGACTGAAGTCTCCCACTATACTCCATTTAGGTGTATTTTAGTGTATCATTTGTCATTGACTGAGTTAAATTGAGTAATTGCATTGCTATCTCTCTCTCTCTCTCTCTATCTATCTATCTATCTATCTGTCGCTATAGCTATACATGTTAGTTATGTATATTTTTATCTTCTTTATGATCACTTTCTGTTTAATGTTCAATGGTATGCACCAATTCCACAAAAGCACATTCAGCAATAAAGCTGATTCTGAGTCTGATTCTGATCTACAATCCAGCCACTAAATTCAAATTTGTTATAATAATAATAAAAATAATAATAATAATAATACATTTAATTTATATCCCGCTTTTCTAGGTACCCAAAGTCGCTTCACACACAATACAATTAACTAAAAGTATGAGACAAAACATTTAAGCTGGAGTCGGTGAGATGGAGGGGAGGATGATTGTCAGGTGAATGCGAGTTTGAAGAGGTGGGTCTTGAGGGCCTGTTTGAAGGAGGGGAGGGTGGGTGATTGTCGGATGTGGATGTGGATGGGGAGGGTGTTCCAGAGGGAAGGTGCGGCAACTGAGAAGGCCCTGTCACCCCAGGTCCGGAGCTTGGTCCTAGGGACTGACAAGCAGTTTGTGTCAGCAGACCTGAGGCGACGGGTAGAAATAAATCTATTTTTAAAACTGCCATCCCGCCCACAATATTATACTTATACTTTTGGATTTATGAGCCTCGAAGTAACAGCGGTGCAGACCCCAAAGCCTGTATTTTCAGGCAGCTTCAAGCTGTGTAACCCTGCTGCAACAGAAGGATTCCACCACTGATGATACGTAATCTATACATCAAAATGTAGGTAAACTTGTGACGATCACATATATGTAACTATGGAAACAAACGGACAATCTATGAGCCTGGGAGTGA
>PIJE02000248.1:407531-438924 GCA_002895965.2 Coryphaenoides rupestris
TCATCTATACATCAAAATGTAGGTACACTTGTGACGGTCACATATATGTAACTATGGAAACAAACATACTTATACTTTTGGATTTATGAGCCTCGAAGTAACAGCGGTGCAGACCCCAAAGCCTGTATTTTCAGGCAGCTTCAAGCTGTGTAACCCTGCTGCAACAGAAGGATTCCACCACTGATGATACGTAATCTATACATCAAAATGTAGGTAAACTTGTGACGATCACATATATGTAACTATGGAAACAAACGGACTTACACTTTTGGATTTATGAGCCTCGGAATGACAGGAGTCCAGCCACTCTTTTTCAAGCAGTAATCATATTGCCGCCATTTTCTCACGGGGAATGTTCTAGAGCCCCCCCAGAAGGGGCATGGCTATGGCCGCGCGCACAGAAGGGGCGTGGCTATGGCGCCAATCAAAATGGTGTCAAAATGGCGTGTGTGTTTGGCGTAATGGCGTGTGGTGGTGTAATTTTTATAGACGCCAAAATGGCGCCAATCAAAATGGTGTCAATGGCGGTGACGCCATAGCCACGCCCCCTCGTCGCGCAAATGGCGGTGACGCCATAGCCACGCCCCCACACACGTGTGAGAAGGGGTGTGGCCGTAATTTCATATAACACACAATCTATTTCTTTGTCTGTATACTGTGTGTGTGTGTGTGTGTGTGTGTTTTTGAGTACAGGCCTATGTATTTTATGTTGTGTTTATGCTGTGTGTGTGCTTTGTGTATGTAATTGTTGATTTAAGATCAAGACCTAGTAATGACCTTGCTAATACAAAAGTACAGTTTTATTTTTAGGTATTTTAGGTATGTGCTAATGAAACATTACTTCAAAGTACATACGTGTATCTCTCTACTCCTCTCCTACACATCTGTGTCTCTACTCCTCTCCTACATATCTCTGTGTGTGTGTGTGTGTGTGTGTGTGTGTGTGTGTGTGTGTGTGTGTTATCGCTTGCTTATATGGCAGCAGGCACCCTCAAAATTTCCCTGGAATTTTTCTAGTTTGTTTTAATCTTGCAAATATATTTACATGGGGTCCTTGAAAGTGAGAATTTTGGAAAAACAAATGACGGTGTGGAAACTGCGTGAGCAAAAAGAGACATGCTGCCCCATTTCTAGTCAATGTACTGTAATGTTAATGCAGTCAGACATTTAGGTGACTTCTTGCAGCCCTGTGTCACGGTCTCGACCGTGTCGCCGGGGTTTCCCTGTGTGTTGGTGGGCGTGGCTTCAGACTCCGGTGCCGCCCCAGTGTCATCAGCTGCACCTGCGCTGCGCCCACACCTGCCATCGATTTGCGATCAACCACAGGATAAGAGCCCCGGCTTCCCACCCACTCATCGCCAGATCGTTGCTTCGACCAGTGTGGTTAGAAAGCCGTTCTAGTAGATTATAGCCCCATGTTTTTCCCGTTGGATTGTAACCCAGTTTTTCCTCTATCCCAGGATCGCGACCCGTCTCCAGCCAGCCCGCTCCTCTACCTGCCTGCCTGCCCGCCTGCCTACCTGCCCGCCTGTCTCTCGTCTGCCTGCCACGCTTCCCGCCAGTTCCTTTGTCTGCACTCCAGTTCCATCCCCGCATCACGTTACCAATAAATACTCTTCGTTTCTGTACTCCGAGTCTGGGTCTTGCGTTTAGGTCACAGAACACAGCATACATTCAAGAGCTACATTGGATAGAACTGCAGCCATTGTGCTGCACAGAGAACACCCAGGGGTGCTAGTATGGCCTCTTACTTCTGTGCTACAGTAACTCTGGTCTGTACCTCTGCATTGAGGGAAGTTTCCACTCCCTCACATGTATTCAACAGACTAGCACACAGTAGAACTAGACAGGATGACATTTATTTTCATAGCTTGGCTTAAGGTTGCCAGATTCTCAGTTGGCTTAAGGTTGCCAAATTCTCAGTAAATCCGGTTGCAATTTTCTCATTTTGAATTGACGACGGGGTAAATACAATCGATGCGTGTGGTGTCTGTTTGTTGCGCCACAGTGTGTCTCGCACAGAGAACACCCAGGGACGCTAGCGTGGCGCTCTCTGGTCTCCTACTTCTGTGCTTCAGTCACTCTGCTCTGTACCTCTGCATTAGGAGAGTCCTCGTCTCCCCTACATGTATTCAGCAGACCGGTACACACATTTCAACTTGGATAACTTGGATTAACTTGAATAATCTGAATGAAAAGCATAATAGCATGGTATCATTAACTGTCAACTACCTACACAGCTTTTAGAACAGGGTGTAGACAAATTGGTTGGCTGAACAGGCGATTGTGTGTGGTTTAGCTGTAACAAACTTCCTGTGTTGTCTGTAGGCTGTGGTAGACACTGTGATGACCATCGCTAGACCCAATGAGCCCATTGACCTGTACATGGTGGAGATCATGGAGATGAGACACAAGACAGACAGCGACACTCATGAGACACGACATGTTTACATGTGCTGGAGGCAATGCGGGTGCAAACGTGAACTTGAGTAAACCAGTACTCAAGTATACGAGTACGTCAAGAAAACCCATTATTTTGGTTGTAATCACAAATATTATTGTTTATATTGCCGTCTTATGAACACATTTTACATGATGTAGATATATATTTTGTTAAGCTTTTGAAGTAGGATGGATAATTAAATAGTCCAGAACAAAGCCGTGGCTGTTGCATATTGTTGTTGAGACTACAATAGGTTCAACGTTAAGTGCCTGGGTAGGTGGAGGTCCCTGCGCACTAACTAATGTTCGCCCACCAGGAATGTCCCCACATAAAGTGAAATGTATATCGTCATAGCACAACTGGGGTGGTGTATTAAAAAAAAATCACACAATAGTCGCTTGAAAGCCTTTTGAAATTGGAAAGATATTGGATGTTCAACAGATAATCTCGTTCATATAACAGCTATGTGACGCGTGAACCTCAAGGTGTGATCATGTAAGAGTCCTGTGCGTAGTTGTGTACACCCTATCTCCTGAGGAGACGGGTAGAAGGCACTCCTCTATAGTGCTATCATTTGGTCAGTTTTATACACAATCGGCCAATTGCAACGAATCAATGTCCACAGATGTAATTGTACACAAGAATTTCCTTCGGGATAAATAAAGTTCTATTCTATGTATACGTACATTTTGAAAACTTGTGAAAAGCCATAACTTTGAGCTAATCGGGCACCTCTTGTTCAAGAGAGACCGAATTCTGATGTCTGTGTGCCTGCCGTCTGAGCTGGTCCTAATTGTGCCCGGTTGGCTGCTTCCCCAAGGCTGATCAGAGGGCTGGTTCTGGACCACGGTGCCAGACACCCAGACATGAAGAAACGGGTGGAGGACGCCTTCGTGCTGACCTGCAACGTCTCCCTGGAGTACGAGAAGACTGAGGTCAACTCAGGCTTCTTCTACAAGTCTGTGGAAGACCGTGAGAAGCTGGTGGCTGCAGAGAGGAAGTTCACAGAGGACCGCGTGCAGAAGATCATCGCTCTCAAGAACACCGTCTGTCCCGACGGGCTTTATCGTCATCAACCAGAAGGTGGGGCTGTGGGGAGGTTTTGCATGCAGCCATTTGAAAACACTGCATGTCAGGAATAAATTACTTGCGGTTAGGGATGGGTTTGCTGATAACGTGATAATTGTGGTCACAATAATCATGAAATTTGCATACTGTTACATCTCTATTGACAACGCAGGTGGTGAACTGAAGGCAGATTATGCCTCTCGTACATTTAATTTCACTTTCACAGCAACCGTTATAGATCAGTTATCACAAACATTCAAACCAGCAATGTTATTTGGAATTGCGCCAGTAGTGAGCCATAACTATGACATAAGCGTCGTTCAATTTGAAAAGATATAGCCTAACCTATTGCCAACTCGAATCTAAATTCAAAGTCAGTCAAAAAAATGACTTTCAGTATGGATCCTACGCAATGTTTTATAAATGAGACCCCAGGTAATTTAAAGGTAAAGGTACAATGAGATCGCATCGTAGTGCCACCCATTACATTAAAGACTGAACAAGACCTAAAATTAGGACTGGGCAATATGACTTCAAATCAATATCACTAAAATAACTTGCCTCGATTATTAACGTACAATTGGTATTACATTTTTTGTACACTGCCATAGTCATCTGACATGAGGCATGTACCGATATAGGGTACTTTTCCCTCTAGTGAGCTGCTATGGGTGTGGTTTGGAGAGAGGCTCCGCCCAGGATCCGCCCAACTTCACCAGTGAGAGGCCTTTTGAGCGGCTCAGTTCGTCCCTGAAGCAGGGCTAGTACTTCTCTGGGCCGCTCGTAGCTAGTCGACGCTGATTGGATACGGTTGAGGCGGGGTATGACGTGGGTAGAACTAGACACAACATATAAACAGCGCCATTTATTTATTTATTTTTTAAACAAGCAGACGGAGACAAGCAGATCGATCTAGAACGATAAAGCAAAGCAAAGTACAGTAAAGTGTACAAGTGTAAGGAAGACCGCGTCTGTCAGTTTTAAGCGTCGCGTCACTGACGTCACGGTCAAAACCGGCGCTAAATGATTGCGTAAGACAAAACGTGTCGCGGAACTAATTACGTCACATTTGAACTCCGTGGGTAAGCCTCTCCAAGGTCCCTGCAGTGGGTACGGGACGCCAAGGGGAGCTAATGCGTGGGCGTAGCCAAAAACAAAAAAACCTCTCACCAAAAAAGGGAAAAGTACCCTATATCGGAACACGCCTAATGATATAAATACATATAAATACAGTGTGAAATTAAATACAAATTCTCTTGACACAATATGACAGCCGCCAGTCTACAAAGGAGAGGACTAAATATAACCAGAAATTCAAATTGACAAAAGGGCAGGATACACATCTAAAAAATATATATAGTAAAACCCTTCCAATTTAAACTGATGGAAGGGGTCACTGTCTGTCTGTGTCGATTTTCTCGGCAGGTGTATTGGTGTAAGGAAGTGCAGTGTAAAGTGTGAAATTATTTGCCTGTTGTGGAAGTTGTTTGCCCGTTGTGAAAGTTGCAAGCAGTTTGAAAGAATGTAATTCACCTTAATAACAGCACTGGAAGTACTGTGGGCTGGAATGTGTCCCCTTCCTCTGCACTCTCCCAATGTGAGATGGGCTTGGAACTAGATATGCTCTAGGCTAGCCACACCCACTGCCCCTAAGCCTGAACTTGAAGCCACTCTACCATAGCCGATCATGTTTAGTCAACAAATGTGTTTAGTGGCTGGTTTACGCAGCCTCACCTGAACCCAAGTCAGGCGGCTGGGTGAGACTGCACACCTGTGGTGCATTGGCCAATCAAGGCCCACAGGCTCAACCAGCCATCACCACACACACACACTAAAGAGCGCTTAAATGTTTTTATTCATTCACTTTTTAATAATGTAACGATATAGTAATGACTCATTGACATTAAAAATCTCCTTTCCAAGAGAAACCTGGCCAAGAGGGTAGCATAACAACACAGACACATTTAGGTTTCATAGAAACACACATTTAAAAGGCAGTTTTAAGATTGCACAGATAATGATTAGATATGGAGACCAATGTCCATTACCTCCACATCCCAAGTCCTTTAAGATGGAGCCAAAGGCACCAAATGAAATGAGTTCTGGCATTTTTAAGTCATTCTGGAGGGTGCTCCAGGGAAAGGGGGCAGTGCATTTTACACACACACACACACACACACACACACACACACACACACACACACACACACACACACACACACACACACACACACACACACACACAGAGAGAGACAGAAGAGAGAGATTTGCTTTGTGGCAGTGGGTGTGGTATTTGGTGCCGCATGGGACATTGGCAACTAATCTTAGAAAATGGGTCATGTTTAATCATGAGACGAGCTGCAAATCTAACAAGACATCACAATACACACACACACCACACACACACACACACACACACACACACACACACACACACACACACACCCACACACACACACACCACACCCACAAATCTAACAAGACAATCATCACACACACACACACACACACACACACACACACACACACACACACACACACACACACAGCAGTCCCAGGTGGGAGGATGACAGAGTGAAGGCACACAAACCTTTTTCTTTCATGTTTACTTATTTTCACCTACAATACCCACCCGGACACCACATGTGTGATATAGATGCGTAGTGGATGCACAATGTTCTCCTTGAGGCAACGCCAATGGGTCTCAGGTCGGAATTTATTTTTTACTATCATTTATCTCTTAGTAAGCATCGAAAACGGTTCCCACAGGGGTTATAAGCTGGACACGGCAGCTAAGGCAAACTTAATACACTGGAGTGATGCACAGAGTCTAAAAGAGGGACCCAAAACACAAAATAAAGTAAAGCAAAGTACTATTAATAATGCCAAGACGTACAAACACTCAAGTTAGTGCTAGGGTTAGGAGAGGGAAGGCGGGGGTGGGTCCTATAGCGGTTTTATCCAAAGCGTTTTTACAGTTGGCTCACATTCACCCATTGAGACGCGGTCAGCAGCACATGATGTTTGATGTCGTATCTGATGGGCACTAGGATTTGGGCTTGATGAAACCCCCCACCGCCCCCCAAAACGGTACAAACCTGACCCATGACGCCATCATACACAAATATGCAGATGTATTTCAGGGTGTTGCAGCACTGCCCTTTAACACACTCCATCAACCTGAGAGGCGGGCGCGCAACCTGTCTTAATTCACAAAGCTCAGAAGACTGCCAGTGGCTTTCGGTGACAGATTGAGGGCAGAGCTAAGCCACACCACCGAGGGGGGCCTGGGTGTCGCGAAGAGGGCCGAGGAGGAGCCCACTGCAATGACTGCTGGGTAAAATCCACGGTCTGTGTCAACAAAAATGATAAATTACATGTTTTTGCGTGGATCCAGAGGATTTTAATGGTAATATCAAAAAGGAACACCGAGTGTCGGGTAACGGCGTGCGGCAGCAGATGCTCAGGGATCTGCTGAACAGCGGGGCGGACGTGGACCTGGGCTCCGGGGGCTTCCACCCCAACGACATAGCCACCCTGCTCAAGGCCTTCCTGAGCAAGCTGCCCGAACCCCTGCTCACATACCGGCAGTTCCACACACACCTGAAGATAGCAGGTAAAAACACAGGGATTCGCAATACGAGATGGAGATGGAGATACATTTCAACATGCACCATGTAACTTTTATTGCTGCTATTTTGCTCCTTAGAAAAATGGAGGCAAGGTACATGAAATAAGGTCAAACGTAAGAAGGTAGACCAAGTGTTAAGTGAATGTTTACATATGTCCTCAGTTCTACATATTGTGTCATGCTGTAGTATTCTGTACCTAAGTTCACAAAGGGGTGCAGTATTGTTATTACACCACTGTGAGCGGTGCTGAGAGAATAAAGCACCAGGACAAAGGAGCTAAACACTTCATCGTCTCCGTCCAAGTGTTTCTCTCCGAGTGCAACGTAGGATAAAGCTGCCATCCTTAACATCAACACCAAGTCATAGTACACGGGTATTGCACCAAAAAAAACATTTTCTGACATGAAAAAAAAAATTGTTCGACATTGGATGACATGGAGATGTTTTTTTTCGAATGTGTTGGACAGGTATGTGTCAGATGGGTATCTCTGGGGGAGGATGTCTCTGCCTAACACTATACCCCCTCCGACAAAAGATGGGTTTTTCCATGTCGGACACGTTTTTTTGTGAATGAATCGGACGAGTAACAATATGCCTCCTTAGGGCTGGACGATCTGGCAAAAAATATAATCCAAAAAAATGTTTCCCATATTGATCGAGTTTCCGCCCTGCATGGCCACCAGGCTCTCACGTCCCCCTGAGTTCCCCCCTGGCCACCAGGCTTTCACATTCCCCCGAGTTCCCCCCTGCATGGCCACCGGGCTCTCACGTTCCCCTGAGTTCCCCCCTGGCCACCAGGCTCTCACATTCCCCTGAGTTCCCCCTGGCCACCAGGCTCTCACGTTCCCCGTCACCCGCCGGCTCTGTCCTCTCGGCAGGCTCCTCCCACTCCTCTCACCTCTCTGACTGAGTTGGATCCCGCCATTCCCAGCATGTCGGCGCATGCGCAACGGCGGAGCGGCGATGACGCTGCCACAAGCACGACTCTGCTCACCTGGTCGTCATTCCAAAACTTCTCGCCAACTAAACTTCACGCAGTTGTTGTGCCAACCCTGTTTGCCTTTGCCTTACCTGTGATCTTTATCACTCATCCTCCTTCTCATCCCTCCAGCATCCCGGACCCCCCCTGCTGAGTCGAGCCAACCCACAGAGCCCTCACCCTGCCTCCATTACTTTGTGGCATCCTTTTGTGGCAATCCCCTTTGTGTTCTTAATTAAACCGCCCCTCTGTGTTGCGACCCAGACACGAACAGGAGTCAGTGAGTAAACAGAGGGAGAGACAGACACCAGTATAGGTTCCACGGATATTCAATGTAGTTTAAAGTTGGCTGACCTTGGCACTGCAACCAATTATTATTTCCCTCTAGGCTATTGGTTAATAATTGTTGGTCCCAATTAGTTGACATAATGACTACTTGTGATCAACTTATTTCTACAATCCATAATGCCTGCATTATGGATTGCACTGCTGCCTCACAGCAAGAAGGTCCTGGGATCGATTCCCGCCTGGGGAGCTATTGACTCTGGGGTGCCCAGGTGGGTGATCTCCCAGCCTTTCTGTGTGGAGTTTGCATGTTCTCCCCGTGCTCCGCAGGGTCTCCTTCCACAGTAAGAACCCCAATTAAAAACATGTGAAGAATCGCTTCTCCTGTCCTGTCCCTGACCAAGACGTGGACGCAAGACCTGGCGCTGTTGGTCCCCGGGTGCCGACGTAAAAGGGCTGCCCACTGCTCCTGGCTGCCCCTGGAGGGGCAGCATAATACAGGATGGGTCAAAATTTCCGCGGGCCACCCTCCCTGCATGCGTGTGTTTGGCAGTCACCACTTCCTGCATGCTGTGTGTTTGTGACCATGAGTGTGGATTAATAAAGTGATCTCTTATAAGTCTCTGGTTTCTCCAGATGCCTGCCCAGCTATAGGATGGGATGCGCCACAGTGTGTCTCGCACAGAGAACACCGAGGGACGCTAGCGTGGCGCTCTCTGGTCTCCTACTTCTGTGCTACAGTCACTCTGCTCTGTAACTCTGCATTAGGAGAGTCCCCTACATGTATTCAGCAGACCAGTACATTTATTGTTTAGCTTAGTTTTGTTTAAATTAGTTTAGCGTCCCCTTTTTAACTTATTTCTGTCAAAATCTTGACTTGAAGTTCAGTCCTCCCGGGCTAATGATAATGATCTGCATGCATTTGCAACTTGACCTATGATTGGAAGTGAAGGCACCGCTCTGGGTGCAGCTCCTGCGCGTAGAACAAAACACATCCCTCAGGGGGGTTTCCTGTCATGTGACCTTGTTCCGTCCCCCCTGTGTGTCCATCCCCGTAGGAAGCGTGGTGTCCGGGGCGGGAGCATTTGAGGTGGCCGTGGCCGATGCCCTGGTGAAACACAAGCCCTCGGTGAAGGGAAGAGCCCAGCTGGGAGTGCAGGCCTTCGCCGACGCTCTCCTGGTCATTCCCAAGGTCGGACATCCCTCCCGCTCTGTGGAGTCGTGTGACACTAGAGCTGAACTAACCAAAATAATACTGAAATCATAACGCAGTATGTTCAAGTGCAATATCAAAATCACAAGAGTTATTGACACGTATTGTTCAGCTCTGCGTGACACTCCTGATTGCCCTCTCATCTGCAACTGGACCGTTTCTAATGGTCTCCTCCTCACTGCTGTCTAGGTTCTGGCCCAGAACTCTGGCTATGACCCTCAGGAGACCCTGGTGAAGCTGCAGACAGAGTACAAGGAGTCTGGTCAGCTGGTGGGCGTGGACCTCAGTACAGGTCAGACACCACCCGGGACCACTCTGAGTTGAGACTTACTGTATTAGTCACCACCTAACTGTCTGCTTCTCTGTGAACTGACTTCCTCCTCCCAGGGGAGCCGATGGTGGCTGGAGAAGCGGGCGTTTGGGACAACTACAGCGTCAAGAAACAGCTGCTGCATTCATGGTCAGCTCAGACCCCCTTCTTTTTTTTTTAAACAGGCCCCTATTATGCCACCTGGTGTGAGCGTGATTAGCCATTAACCAGCAGTTTCAAAACCGCCATGTGACTGAAATGGTCATTGTAGGATCACAAGAGGGAGTGTCCACCCAGATTTATGATGGATAGGATCAGCCTACTAGTTGGTACCGTCCACTGGGTAGCCTGTTAGACTGATCTAGTCACCATACATCACTTTTGATGGAACTAAAAGGTGGTCGCATGACTTTTGTTTTTTTCCTCCTCAAACTGTTTGTAATGGCTAATCACACTGTACCTGGTGGTAAAATAGGGGTCCTTGAATTAACATTTTGCAAGCCTTGTCGGGGGGTCCCCTTGGTGCATTGACTGTTTCATACTAATGTTTCCATTCTATCTGCTTCTCTCTCTGCAGCACGATGATTGCCAGCAACATCTTGCTGGTAGATGAGATCATGCGAGCTGGGATGTCTTCTCTGAAAGGCTAACGGCTACCATGTCCCATGGATGGTTCTCTAGTTAATGGGAAGGTTCCAAGCGTCGGCCTGTTTTCGACACAATGAAGCACCGCAGTCGGATGGACAGCCCACTATTAACGTTCTTGTGTCCATTTGTGTCAAAAAATAATTGCTAGCTCTCCCCACCCCCGTCATGGATTTGTCATCCCCTCTTTTAAAATGACTGGTCTATTTAAGAGATCATCCAGTTTTGTTTCTACTCCATTAAAAGTGTTCTTTGCTCTTGAAATCTGTTTTGTGTTATTTAACACTATATGGATTGCGTACATAGCTGTCGTGTATTTGCATGTTGGCTGGCATCTTCAGTGTATGGTCCAGTGTGCACCAAGCACACTGAATGTGCTTGGTGCTATCGGCTTCATGAGGTAATCACCTGGAATGGTTTTCCAACAGTCTTGAAGAAGTTCCCAGAGGTGCTGAGCGCTTGTTGCTGGCTTTTCCTTCACTCTGCGGTCCAACTCATCTCAAACAATCTCAATTGGGTTTAGGTCGGGTGATTGGAGGCCAGGTCATCTGACGCAGCACTCGTCACTCTCCTTCTTGGTCAGATATGCCTTACATAGGCTGGAGGTGTTTTGGGCTCATTGTCCTGTTGAAAAACAAATGATTGTCCCAATTAAGCGCAAACCAGATGGGATGGCATGTCTCTGAAGAATGCTGTAGCCATGGTCGCCGTGCTGGTCAAGTGTGCCTTGAATTTTAACTCAATCACAAAGTGACACCAGCAAAGCACCATCACACCTCCTCCATGCTTAATGGTGGGAAGCACACATGCAGATACCCATCCGTTCACCTCTGCGTCTCACAAAGACATGGGGGTTGGAACCAAAAATCTAATTTGGACTTATCAGACAAGTACAGATTTCCACTGGTCTAAAATAAAAGAATCCCGAAGAAAATTCTTGTGCCAGAGGTTGTGTAGCAATAGAATAATACAAAATGTACAGTGAATCTAAGCCTATGAAAAAAAATACTAATGTAGGTAACATCTTCAGCAAAAAAAACATTGCCAATGATATTGAGAAGTAGTGAGTAGTATTGCACATGAGAAATATTGCACATGATGATGGGTAATATATGGTAATTTAAGGGAAATAATGGTGAGAAGTAGTATTGCACATGATGGAAGAATGTAGGTAGTTAAACGTAATGCACATGAGAGGTGGTCTAATGTCCATTCTTTGTGTTTCTTGGTACAAGCAATTCTCTGGTTCTTCCTCAGTCGTGGCTTCTGTTTCATGCAGTCTCCTCTGAACAGTTGATGTTGATGTGTCTGCGACCTTTGAACTCTGTGAAACATTTATCTGGGCTCTAATCTGAGGTGGTCTTAATTGCCGGTTTCTGAGGCTGGTAACTAATGAACCAGTGACGTGCGGTGAGGTCAATGGCTGGGGAGGCACTGGCTAGTATCAGAGCCAGATTTACACACATATGAAGCCGATAGAGGTAGCTTAAATTCACCATTCAATTGGCAGGTTGCACAATGACTACTGGTTAGGCGACCGTATGTTTCATATTTCATATCAGCATTCTTTACAACACACGCATACAGGTACGTATTCCATTCACGTTTTATAGGCGAATGCAGTTCCGCTATTCATACTCATTCAACACAAATGAAAAAGGCACTGGCTACGATCAAAGCCAGATTTACACATATTAACACGATAGCTGTAGCTTAAATTCACCATTGAATTGGCACACAGGCCCAGGCTGGCCTAAACCCCAATGCAGCAGATCACCTATAGCCTAATAACCAACACGGCAATTGTTTCATTTTTTTCATATCAGCATTCTTTACAACACACGTATTTGATTCACGTTTTAGACGAATGCAGTTCCACTCAACAAGTGGAGGGAGAGCGTCAATTACGTGGGCTCAAGACACGCCCCCTCAGTGAGGCAGATGTGATAGCTCCTCCCCTGGTGCTTTTTCATTGCAGTTTTATGACGAGACCAGCGAGCCTAAATATCTTTGATACACAGACTGTACGTGAAATAAGTGACCTGCAATGGACTATGGAAGGCGAGGACATGTAATGAAGGTCTACAAACATGACGTCATACAGAAACTAGAGACAGTAACAGGCACGCGCTTCTTGCCCGCGCTCCATCCAGTTTCTGAGGGGTTGCGCAATCAGAGGGGAGGCTGAGCTCGTCGCTGCCTCACCTCTCGTCTCTCCCTGTATTTGCAGCGGAGCTCCGCAAATTTGGCGATTTTGACTATAAAAAGAAATTACATTTATAACACAGATCAGTGGAAAAATCCTAATATTTATTTTATTTTTTACTTTTCGTAACAGCTATTTTCATTGGAGTATGACAGGTGAGGCTCTGCCTCCCCTGACCGCACGTCCCTGTAATGAACTTATCCTCTGCAGCAGAGGTAACTCGTGGTCTTCCTCATGAGAGCCAGTTTCAGAGTGTTGGTTGATGGTTTTCACGACTGCACTTCATACATTCAAAGTCCTTGAGGTTTTCTGGATTGACTGACCTTCATGTCTTAAAGTAATGATGGACTGTCGTTTCTCTTTACTTAGCTGAGTGCTTCTTGCCATAATATGGATTGGTACAGAAGTCGAATAGGGATATTCACTGTATACCAACCCTCTGCACAACACAACTGATGCTCTCAAACACATTAAGAAGGCAAGAAATTCCACAAAGTAAGTCTTCACAAGGCACACCTGTTAATTGAGAAGCAGTCCAGGTGACGACCTCATGAAGCTGATTGAGAGAACGCCATCATGTCAACAAGGCAAACCGTGGCTACTTTGAAGAATCTAAAATGTATATAATTATGGTTTCACAATTTTTTGTTTACTATATAATTCCATATGCGTTTGTTCATCATTCTGATGTCTTCAGTATTAATGTAGTAATTGTGTTATTCGAGTCTTAAAGATGAGACTTGGTTTTAATCCACAATGAGCTTGTGCTCAAACTTTAATGTACGAACGAACATCATCACGTAAAACCTAACCTGTCGCTACTCTTGTTCCTCCGTCACTACCAACATCATCATGGTCATATAATTAGATAGTTCCCTCTGCTGGTCACCTTAGGTATTACAGTTGATTCATTGCATATCAACACAGTAATTCAAGTCTAATGTGGGGGTAATATTCTACTTATTGGGAGCGTAATGTTATATCATAGTCGTGCTGGTTGTTTGTTGAGGGGCATCTCAACGACCACAGTCCGGTCACACTGGCGCCAAACATGTTACCGGCAACACGGACTCTTTTTACGGCTGCACCAGTTTCCGATCCTTGATGTAAACGTTCCAGGAATAAGATGCAGGTTGCATATTGGTGACTTTTTTTGCTCCGCCTGAAACGTTTGCCTTTTATATTGTTTGAACACCGGATCATCAATGTTACATCTAATCTCTAGGGCGCCACTGTGTGTCAAAATGTTTCTCTGCGTTGGTGTATGGATGTGTACAATGTCTTCCTTCGCACTGGCAGGTAAGCTGTGCAACATGCATCTTTATTACAAACCTCATCTGCAAGCGGCATGAGCATTTCCACGGCGTGGTCATTGATGTGACGGTGCTGTCAACACACTATGTACCACTCCACTATGTTATGTCATGATATATTATGTTATGATATATTATGTTATGTTATGATATATTATGTTATGTTATGATATATTATGTTATGTTATGTTATGATATATTATGTTATGATATATTATGATATGTTATGTTATGTCATGATATATTATGTTATGTTATGTTATGTCATGATATATTATGTTATGTTATGTTATGTCATGATATATTATGTTATGTTATGATATATTATGTTATGTTATGATATATTATGTTATGATATATTATGTTATGTTATGATATATTATGTTATGTTATGTTATGTTTTGTCGTCCAACAGATGACGTGATGATGCGTCACATTCCTGGAGGAAAGATGACCATGGGGACGAATGCAGCTGACGCGAGAGACGGAGAGTCGCCGACCAAAGGAGTCGCAGTTGGACCCTTTAACATCGACAAATATCCAGTTACAAATGCTGATTTTAGGTGATGTTTAAAGTTATTTTTTCTTCTTTTTGCTGTAGTAATGGAATAATTTAACGATTGTGTCTTGGTGTTTAACCACCACAGAGACTTTGTGCGAGCACAGAAGTACAAAACAGAAGCTGAGACATTCGGCTGGAGTTTTGTTTTCCAAGACTTTGTATCAGAAGAGCTGAAAAGCAAAGTTACAGAAAGGATAAAGGTATCCATCCTCCTTCACTTAAATGATAGTGTTTGGGCATTTATGCATAATGGCTTGACATTTTGATTTCCTCCCGACAGTCTGCACCATGGTGGTTGCCAGTAGAAAGAGTTCTTTGGAGACAGGTCAGATCAACAATTGCTGTTGTTGGCACAAAAAAAAGCACTCAATAAAATGGCAGGTGGGATTTCCTCATGTGCCAAATCAAATGACCTGTCAATCACCCTGCAGCCTGCAGGACCAGGCTCTGGCATTAAAGAGCGTCTGGACCACCCAGTGGTTCAAGTGAGCTGGAATGACGCGCTGGCCTTCTGCCGCTGGCGGGGCAAGCGGCTGCCCACAGAGGAGGAGTGGGAGTGGGCAGGCCGTGGGGGACTGCAGGGTACGTAGCTTTAGTATATCGGCAGGTTCCTTCCAACTGGCCTGTGGCGCTCCATGTAACGCAGATACCATGTGTGTTGTTGTACAGTCAATCAATTAAATGTTGTTTTAACATCTCACAATATTTCCAATCCTTTGAATGCTTAAATCTGCCACACTGAAATGTTTATACTATTATCATAAATCATGTAGATTTAAAATGTGCCAGTGTCCCTTCACTATTCGGTTTTTTTGATTTTTGGGTGTTTTGTGACCTGCTAGTTAAAACCATTTAAAAGCTAGTGTCAGCAGTCCTGCATGCTGAGTTCATCCAATTGCATTCTACAAATGGTTGCACATTTGTTAGTATCTAGACAGCAAGTTCATACTCTGCACTGTTACTACTGTTATGTATTTGACATCACTTTACAACGTTCCAGGAAGGACTTATCCCTGGGGAAACAAGTTCCAGTCCAACAGAACCAACCTCTGGCAGGTCAGCCTGCAGACATTAACACCACTATGAGCACCACATGCTCATAGTATGCAACAAATCCACAACATATGTTGTGGATATAAAACATCTAGGCTCAACTATTGTTTGTGTTTAAGGGATTGTTTCCTGATGGAGACACTGCAGAAGATGGTTACCATGGCATTTCCCCTGTGACAGCCTTTCCTCCCCCAGAATAGCTATGGTACATGATCCACACATCCATGCGATCAACAGCTCAGATCCACAGCTCTTCTCATCTTTAGCAGTTCAACTATTAAAGCAAAGGTGACTAAATGCTGATTTATGCTTGGGCGCTCGACACTTTTGAAAAGTGTTGCTTGACAGAAATAAAAGTGTCGTACAAAACTTTCAATCTGTGCTACCGTGCTTCCGTGACTATCCTCCAGCCGTTCTTTATCTTTCTGCAGATTTACGTTTCACATTATGTTGCAAAGTTATGTAACATATCTTATGTTACAGACCAAAATACGAGGAAGGAAGTGAAAACTACAATCTCCATGGCGACGTTAAAAAACTACCCAATCACATTGCGTGACAAAAGATGATGATGTCCACGTCACGTGTACCTGGAGAATATTCTCCTGTTACGTGAAGTGACACTTTTTCTCTGTCAAAAATACACCATTTCTGTTGAGCAACACTTTTCAAAAGTGTCCAGCACCCAAGCATAAATCAACCTTAAGTCTAGTCTATGCTAGCTACTGGAACAGTGAGTTAGTTTTGATACATGTGAGAATACACACTTAAGGGTGGATCCGTGTTCTGATACAGTATATACTGTGGGTCGTCTTCCACAGGATTGTATGACATGATGGGGAACGCTTGGGAATGGACGTCCACTTCCTTCCCCGGAGCCCAGCCCATGTATGTCCTGCGCGGCGCTTCCTGGATCGACTCTGTGGATGGCTCGGCCAATCACAAGGCAAGGATCACTACCAGGTGAGTTGCTTCCTATGTTGTGTGTGGTGTCACATTTTTATGTGATGTTACAGTCACACAGAGCGCTTTACTTGTCCAGATGTTTATCATTATTATATTATGATATTATATTATTTCCTTTTACTTGTTTGCTTGTTTTTATCACTCTTAATCTGGTTTCTGTAAACCGTGTTTTGGTCTGGTTACTGCAGAGTCGTGTGCTAAAGAGTGTATTAATAAGATACGTAAGGGATAATCAACAACACGATTTTAAGGCACACTGTGGATAAGAAGAGCCAATATTAGTATTAATAGCCAGTATTATTAAACTGACCTCACTGAGCTCTGAGCTATGAAGCAAGTCAAACACTAGTCATTAATGATCCAGTGTTCACACCGTGGGGCTGAGAGACTTTATGTTTACATGTGCTCTGCAGGATGGGAAACACACCAGACTCTGCTTCTGATAACTTGGGATTCAGGTGCGCAGCCGACATGGAACCAAAACAAGCCAAGAACGAAGGAAAGACAGAGTTGTAGTCACCGACAACAATCAAACAATATGTGCCAATGTTGAATTTCTTATTTTCTTTCTATGGATGGTGGTAGTAGTACTAGTAGTAGCAGATAGTCTGTTAGATAAGGAGGGGAAAATGTAGGCCTTGATAACATTTATCTTGATGAGCTTCATGGAAGTGTGAGAACACAGATCGCTGCTATTTCTCCCACGGAGAATGATTAGAGAAAAATAAGTTTACATTGTAAGAAAGTATGAAATTATAAAGCTTCAACATATTGTACCTTTTACATATTTGACCTTTTTACAACATATTTTACCATAAACAAATTAATGAATACAAAAAGTGTTCCATCTTATCTGCATTCTATAACATAACTTTAAATTTGATGAATAATACTGAAACAAAAAGCCAGATCTAAAGTTAATGGTTATGGCTGAACTTGCTGCTTACATTCCATAGCAAAAGCTATTATGTTACGTCTCTTGGCTTGGATGTTGACATACGCTAAAGTTCAAGAGCACAAGGTACTTGATATCCCTTACAATGGAATCTATCTATTGCTATGGGAAGAACGTCCTGGAAAAAGTCGTTAGTCATCGCCTTCAATTGAGTTGTCTTTTAATTCACTTCATTCTCAGTGGCTACAGGTAGAGAAATTAACCACCATATTTGACACAATGATTCTTTAATGAGAGATTCATTAGAATGGCGTAAATATTAGCCTATAGGCCAATTATAGTCTATAGACCAGCTTTAGCTGGTTTCGGGAACAGTAATGCACTTTAGTTTCCGTCAAAATAAGACCGTGTCCTTCGATCCTTATCTGAGAAACCTATAATTGTTCGGGACAAAAAGAGGTGTTGAGGCTCTCACTACAGGTACTGACCACAATAATCCAGAGACGTATACATGACACCATTCGCTGTAAGCAATGTGTGTTTCTTAGGTGTTACCTCTTATATGTTTCTATCACATCGGCTGTCTCCAATAAATAACTGTTTAAAATAGGCCATGGTGCGTCAAAGCTGTGTTAATCTGTCACGGCCCAGAGCCGGCCCACCTCTGGTATGTTGACACACGCTGTGCGGTGTCATTCTCCAATGACACCGTGACTCCACACACACACAGACACACACACACACACACACCACCACACACACACACACACACACACACACACACAACCAGACATTCAATCAGATATGTGAAGTCTTCACCATTCTGTGGACAGACAGAATGTCCATCCCTTCTGTTTGAAGATACTTGGACAGTGGGGATGTCTGATCAAATATCCTGAGGAAGATCTGTGCTGTTAATACCCTCTCATATTTCAACAGAACCTCAATAAATCCTTAGCGGAGGTGAAAGAGGAGGTAATGTCCTCCTTCTTCTTTGTAAAGTAGGTGACAAATAAAAAAAAATGTATGTCCATTATTTGGAAAGTCTGCTTTACAAATTGGTGTTTGTATATATATATATATATATATATATATATATATTTAATAAGGTTATTTATTTTATTTTTTTACAAAAACAATGACCATGTCTGGAGGGTTCACAAACTTTCAAGCAGCACTGTATGTCCTTGAGTAGACATGAGCTACTTTCCATTGCAAAAGCCTTTGAATACATTCAGAATCAACTGACGACAACAAAAGGCTATATCATTACCAGCAACGACTAGGGTTCTAAATCTTAACACCTAAGCCTCAAACAGGCCGCCTGGACCACTTTTGTTGTTTTGGCTGTAAAAGTGTCAAAGAAATGTACTGTGAGTGCTTTTGCCCCTTTTTTCAGCATTCCTTGAACTTTCAATATCTGGCAGCTATTTTGCATTACTGTATGTTATAGGTATGTAAAAACAGTGTTTAATCAAGAAAAAATAATAATTGGAATTGGATTTTTACAGGTTTTTACTGAAAACACACTTTGAATGTCCATGACGAAAGGATTTGACATATTCAATATATTCAATGACAAGTAATATATCACTCCACAAAAGATTGTGAGCCTTGGGCATTTAGTGTCCATTCTGTGGCCTCTTTTTTCTACTCATGTCCAGGCGTTTTTGGTCTTCATGATTTCCAAATTCGCCATCGACCGTCGCGGAGAGAGGTTCACTTTTACGGAGCTCGGACTTGTCGGCTTATTTCTGTCTAATACTTTTATTTAAAGTCGTCATTTAACTGGATTATCGGGCAGAGACGACGAGTGGTAAGTTTTTTTAATGTTCTGTAGAAATTACTAAATCGCCAGACGGGCAGATAGACCGAGAGAGATAGATAGCTGTGTTTTACGGTCTATATTCTGAATAGGTACACGGTGTTTGAAGGATTTATTTTAATTTCACTGCACATCATGTGTATGTGAATTTTATTTTACGAACAATATCATTTCAGTGGAGCTGCTTATGCGAGCGTGACTGACCTCTCGTCAGATCCGACGTGAACTGACGAGATTACGGAAATACACGTCACCAGATGGCGCCGGTAATCAAAATAACACTCATTTGTAATAAAAACGAAATGAAGGATTTTGGTAAAATAAGTACGTAAATCAAGAAAAAACGTAGTTTGAAAATAAAATATGTAAATGAAAATAAATAATTCAATTATACAAATAAATATAAGAGGAAAATAAGGGATGTGATTTTCCTCTCTGTTACACATGCTTATAATAGAATACAATAGAACTTTATTAATCTCGAAGGAAATTCTTGTGCCAGGTTACATAGCAATACAGTACAATAAAACAATATGGAAAACAACAGAATAATACAAATAATAAGAATAAAAATGGCTTGGTTGCCGTTTTATAAAAGCAGTAGCTTTTTAGTCCGATATATAACCATATATGGTTATTATATCACAGCCGTTAGCTGTGTGGGCGTGGCTCAGCCGTTTGCGGACTCCCACGTGACGGAGCTGTACCGCGATGATGACTCATAAGTAGACCATTTGATGTCGACCGTTGAAGAGAGAGGATCAGTTTTACGGAGCTCGGACTTGGTAAGTTTTTTTTAATGTTCTGTAGAAATTACTAAATCGCCAGACGGGCAGATAGACCGAGAGAGATAGATTATTATTTTGTTGCGCTATGTATCCCAGTCTGTTAAGGCTAATAAGGGACTTTTCACCAGGAGTAACGACCGAGCGTCCGGTTAAGCATCGGCGGGCTGGTTGTCTCGCTCCATCGTTTGCGTTCTCAGTGCAAACGAACCGCTCTAGAGTTCCATTGGAACGTTTGTTTCGTTCCGAAACGGAGGGCGAGTGCTTGTTCACATAAACCCAAACGAAGCTCGTCTACATGAAAGCTTTGGATGGCCGTGAACGCTTTTCAGCAGTTTTGTCAGACTGGTAAATTCTGTCACATCTAATTGCTCTTCGTCTTGAAATGGTACAGAAAAATGTTAATTCCTGATACTAGAGTGCCACTAAATAATAATACTTAACATTGTTTATCATTTTACATGTTCTAGGATGTTGGTATGGCACTCAACGGGGGCTTTTCCACCAAAGCGCTGTTAATTCGCCGTTCTGATGGGGGGGGGGGGGTGCGCTGTTAATTCGCCGTTCCTGATTGGGGGGCAGGGCCGCATTAAGAATTCAGAGGCCCCTGGGCCAGACTCTTGTGGTTGTGGAGGCCCCCACACACATAGACGTGCACGCACGCATGTACGCAATACACTACTAGCATACTATTTGTTGGAAACTCCTGTGTTTGTGCAGGATTTACACTGACAGGCTACAGCATACAACGTTCAGGACAATATCAACACCTGTAGATAGCTTCATACAGGATTCACACCACATGATGGTATAAGCAAGGCATTAGTCCAACTGTGTCACTAGGTTTTGCTGTTGCAGCCAACAGTACTCAAATATGCAAATACAGCCTACTGGTGTTCTACCTCTACCTCCACCAACAGTTCTATGATTCAGTCTTCAATCAATCAATCAATCAAAAAACACACACACACACACAGGCTAGGATCAATTAATTCTGCATATTCAGCAAATAATAATACCTGTATTTCCTATCATACAGGATTTCCACCATATCACACATCCCTGGCATAGAAATACAATGACACAACAATAATGTTTTCCAAAAACAACCAATGCACTTCTTTCTTTCCCTTTCCTGTTTAGATTTTAACTTAGCAGCTCCACTTTCCCACCGTTTTACTTTTTATCCATGTTTTTTTCGTCTCTTACTCTTACTTGATAAACTTTCAGCGCCAAGTGCAAGGTATCCTATTCTCGCGGTCACCTGACCTGACCGTGGGACTTTTGGACGTGTCACGTCACCCTCATTATCGTCATGATACAGACAGTCAGCAAACCAATCAATCATATTTTTATTTGCAAATAAAGTAGGTATAACTTGGTTTGCATTTCAACACACACTCAATTATTCCCCCCCCCCACCAAAATAATAATAATAATAATAATAATAATAATAATAATAATAATAATAATAAATAAATAAAAATATAAATAAATAAATAAATACAAATCTATAAAAAAATAGATGGGATGATACGCTGTGAAAGTGATGACATCATTTTCATAATCAGAAGTACCTTGGAGACAAACAGTCATTCGGTTAAATTAGCTTGTTAAGCGCCATTGACGGTTATTGTAAGTTTTAATCAATCATACGAACATTTACGCTGCCAAATATAAAACTCTCAGTACCACAGAAAGTGAAACTGTGCCAGTGAGCTGTGTGGTAAGCCAGTTTACCTTTCTTTATTAGTTTAGTTTCATCCCTAAAAAGTGTGGAGATGCCATCGAAACCAACTGGAGACAACGCTGTTGTTTGTCTCCATCGGCCCGTTGCTATGTTCGTTACTATGTGATGACACGACACTTTCATAGCGTATTGGAGGCCCCTCGCCCCTAGGGGGAGCTCGAGGCCCCCGGGCCGCGGCCCAGGCGGCCCGGTCGTTAATACGGCCCTGCGGATGGGGGGGGGTGCGCTGTTAATTCGCCGTTCTGATGGGGGGGGGGTGCGCTGTTAATTCGCCCGTTCTGATGGGGGGGTGCGCTGTTAATTCGCGGTTCTGATGGGGGGGGTGCGCTGTTAATTTGCCGTTCTGATGGGGGGGGGTGCGCTGTTAATTCGCCGTTCTGATGGGGGGGGTGCGCTGTTTAATTCGCGGTTCTGATGGGGGGGGTGCGCTGTTAATTCGCCGTTCTGATGGGGGGGGGGGTGCGCTGTTAATTCGCCGTTCTGATGGGGGGGGTGCGCTGTTAATTCGCGGTTCTGATGGGGGGGGTGCGCTGTTAATTCACCGGTTCTGATGGGGGGGTGCGCTGTTAATTCGCCGTTCTGATGGGGGGGTGCGCTGTTTAATTCGTGGTTCTTGATGGGGGGGGTGCGCTGTTAATTCGTGGTTCTGATGGGGGGGGTGCGCTGTTAATTCGCCGTTCTGATGGGGGGGTGCCCTGTTAATTCGCGGTTTCTGATGGGGGGGGTGCGCTGTTAATTCGTGGTTCTGATGGGGGGGGGGTGCGCTGTTAATTCCTGGTTCTGATGGGGGGTGCGCTGTTAATTCGCCGTTCTGATGGGGGGGTGCTGTTAATTCCTGGTTCTGATGGGGGGGTGCGCTGTTAATTCGCCGGTTCTGAAGGGGGGGGGGGGGGGTGCGCTGTTAATTTGCGGTTCTGATGGGGGGGGGGGGGGGGGGTGCTCCGTTAATTGGTGGGGACATGTCCCCAGCGTCCCCACTAAATTCTACGCCCATGCTCGGTACCGATGCGCAGTTCTATTAAACATCCATAAACGCCAACTCGGTTGCATCTCTTTATTTCAATATTCCTTGGCTAAGAATATTACAAGGTTAACCGTTGCGTTGCCAAAGTGGTATCGGTGCGGTTTGTATCGGAGTAGTCACTTCCATTGTCGGGGTTTGTTGTGAAATGGAGCTCAGAAAGTTTTTGGCGGATTTGCTAATCCCGCCCCCAGCCTCTGACGTAGTCGGTTCTTAGTTGGTTCAACTCTGGCCCCCAAAGAGTTGGAGCCAAGAAATAGGGATGCACCGATCCGATATTGATATCGGATATCGGCCCCGATATGACTAAAATAACTAGATCGGGTATCGGCGACAATGGGGCCGATCCATGGGACCGATCTATTCACTTCAATTCTATGTGTGCGACGCGTACTACGTCATGCGTCAGCAGCACGCGCAGCGCGCAGTGTTGCCAACTTAGCGACTTCGTCTCTATATTTAGCGAGTATTCAGACCCTCTAGCGACTCTTTTTAAAAAAAAAAAAAGAGAGAGACTAGCGACTTTTTCTGTTGTTATTGGAGACTTTTGGCGACTTTGACGTGAAAGCTCGTATCGTTCTTACTCTTGTCAACGAGCAGCGGGCGGGTGCTGCCGTGGGCCCCTCCCCCCCCCCCAAAGCACTCACAGGCGGCCCAGTCCTGTCCTCGCGCAGCTGCAGTCAGAGCACGAGACGTTCACCCCTCCGCGTCCAGACTGTAAATGAATCGCGCGAAGCCGCCGCTGGCTGATCAGGGCGGGATGTAAATGTTAGGAATATTCCTATTTGCACTAAATGTTTACCAAGAATTTTGATTCCTGTTTTGTTCAAGTTGCTGGTGCACGATTATTTATTATTTTAATAATAAATAACAATTCAGTACATTTATATCTGTTAATTTGTTACATTTTGTTTTACAAAGTTAGGAAAGTAATGTTTAAGTCAAGCCTGATGTTGCCTTGCACAAAAGAATGATCCCATTCTCTTCCACACAGTGAGGCAAACAGTTTATTAATTTAACAATGGTATCGGATCGGTACTCGGTATCGGCCGATACCCAAAGCCCAGGTATCAGTATCGGTATCGGGACTGAAAAAGTTGGATCGGTGCATCCCTAATGCACACCGCTGCACATTTCAGTTGATAGATACCAGTCATTCTAAATCCTCATGATCGTGGTCCTCTGAGTTCATTACCATAAATGTACACCCATGTATCAACATATTTGGTCACAAAACATTCCCTTTAACGCCACAGGAAATGTGTGAATGAATATGACAAAATGGAAATCGGTCATTCCATTTTTGATGGAATGGAAAAGTGACGCGAAAAACACAAAAATAAGAAAATACATTTATCACAAAGTGAGATTCAAGTTCTTGTGACAGAAGTGTCAAAGTAGAGGAGAGTTTTTGTGAAACTTTCTCCCGTGCTCCCTTCTAAAATAAGGAATGTGGCACTGGAGCGAGTGTGTTTGCTGTAAACCGAGTGTCCCTCTACCCCGACCCCGCACAGTAGCCTATATCAGAAGTAAAAAATACTTTCACCTCAAATAAATCACTATAAAACAGTGCTTGCTTATCGGTGCTACACTGGTCTAGCATGTGGGGGATGGGGTGAGTCTGAGCCAAGTCCTCTATTATGCACATCGCCAGCATCATCAAGTGCATTCCCTTTCTGGTTTAGCCTACGTGATTGAATTCATTGTGGGTGTTGATTGCAGTCTTGCGCCCCGATGACGTTAGGAAATGTTGGATTGGAAGTGTCACTTTATATCGGTCTGTTGTGCAGTGGTGTACGAGCGGACAGGAGGATGAGCATGAGCAACCATTCTCAATGTGACAAGCATTTCGTTTTGTGGCCATTATACTGGTAGCCTATAATTCTTTTTCATTTCAATTCCAATGTTGGTCATGAATTTCGAAGTTTCTAATCTAAGATGCGATTTTAGTCGTCCATCTTCGGATCATTGTAGTTTCACCACGGCAGAACCACGTCCATAACATCTGACGTCGCTTAATGACGTATCCTAGTGTAAGTGCAGTTGGACTCTCTCAGCACCGTGGTTGTCTTTTCCTAAGTCCTTATGAATTCTCCTACACATCTTTCCTTGACCTCGTGATGGGGTTAAGGAAATGTGGATAGGAAAGGACAGAGGATGTATTTTTTAGACTTTTCGACTCGAGCCCCTGTCTATGTGTCTACACTATACACACACTGAATTAACGGTGGTGATTCAGGAAAGCCTGTCTCATCTAAAATAATGTAAATAATGTGGACATGTAGAACTCTACTGGACTAAGTTGCCATGGAGTTGAAGTTGCAATGGAGATGGTGAGTCATTGAGCAGGACCACTGACCGTGTTAACATCATGGTGGGGGGCTTCCTGTGGGGTCTTGGTCTTGTCCCTCGGAATAGTAACCTTCTTCACCACCACAGACGGAGGAACTGGCTTAGTTCTGATGCACACCTAGGAGAGGAAGAATGCAATGGATATGATCTCATTAAACATGACTGGCATTTTTGCCTTGTATTACATTGAATTATATAAATGTGACAGTGGAACCTGGCCTGGCATCAATTTGAATGTACAGATTTCGATTGAGCTTTTTTTAATTGGAGATCTTTCAGATTTGCAAATCAGGGTTTCATAATTCAGTGGTGCTTTCCTTGTCATTTTCATCAGTTTGTTATTATGCAGGAAAAGCACAGCTCTGCATATTTGTGCCACTTGACTAGTAGCACATTCATTATTTATCAATACATTGTGGAAAATGTTCTAAATCGTACGCATTAAATTTAGGAAGTTCATACGCACTAAACAGTTGGGATTTATCAAGCGTTCTTAGGCCTGTTGTATGCACACCGCTGCACATTTCAGTTGATAGATACCAGTCATTCTAAATCCTCATGATCGTGGTCCTCTGAGTTCATTACCATAAATGTACACCCATGTATCAACATATTTGGTCACAAAACATTCCCTTTAACGCCACAGGAAATGTGTGAATGAATATGACAAAATGGAAATCGGTCATTCCATTTTTGATGGAATGGAAAAGTGACGCGAAAAACACAAAAATAAGAAAATACATTTATCACAAAGTGAGATTCAAGTTCTTGTGACAGAAGTGTCAAAGTAGAGGAGAGTTTTTGTGAAACTTTCTCCTGTGCTCCCTTCTAAAATAAGGAATGTGGCACTGGAGCGAGTGTGTTTGCTGTAAACCGAGTGTCCCTCTACCCCGACCCCGCACAGTAGCCTATATCAGAAGTAAAAAATACTTTCACCTCAAATAAATCACTATAAAACAGTGCTTGCTTATCGGTGCTACACTGGTCTAGCATGTGGGGGATGGGGTGAGTCTGAGCCAAGTCCTCTATTATGCACATCGCCAGCATCATCAAGTGCATTCCCTTTCTGGTTTAGCCTACGTGATTGAATTCATTGTGGGTGTTGATTGCAGTCTTGCGCCCCGATGACGTTAGGAAATGTTGGATTGGAAGTGTCACTTTATATCGGTCTGTTGTGCAGTGGTGTACGAGCGGACAGGAGGATGAGCATGAGCAACCATTCTCAATGTGACAAGCATTTCGTTTTGTGGCCATTATACTGGTAGCCTATAATTCTTTTTCATTTCAATTCCAATGTTGGTCATGAATTTCGAAGTTTCTAATCTAAGATGCGATTTTAGTCGTCCATCTTCGGATCATTGTAGTTTCACCACGGCAGAACCACGTCCATAACATCTGACGTCGCTTAATGACGTATCCTAGTGTAAGTGCAGTTGGACTCTCTCAGCACCGTGGTTGTCTTTTCCTAAGTCCTTATGAATTCTCCAACACATCTTTCCTTGACCTCGTGATGGGGTTAAGGAAATGTGGATAGGAAAGGACAGAGGATGTATTTTTTAGACTTTTCGACTCGAGCCCCTGTCTATGTGTCTACACTATACACACACTGAATTAACGGTGGTGATTCAGGAAAGCCTGTCTCATCTAAAATAATGTAAATAATGTGGACATGTAGAACTCTACTGGACTAAGTTGCCATGGAGTTGAAGTTGCAATGGAGATGGTGAGTCATTGAGCAGGACCACTGACCGTGTTAACATCATGGTGGGGGGCTTCCTGTGGGGTCTTGGTCTTGTCCATCAGAATAGTAACCTTCTTCACCACCACAGACGGAGGAACTGGCTTAGTTCTGATGCACACCTAGGAGAGGAAGAATGCAATGGATATGATCTCATTAAACATGACTGACATTTTTGCCTTGTATTACATTGAATTATATAAATGTGACAGTGGAACCTGGCCTGGCATCAATTTGAATGTACAGATTTCGATTGAGCTTTTTTTAATTGGAGATCTTTCAGATTTGCAAATCAGGGTTTCATAATTCAGTGGTGCTTTCCTTGTCATTTTCATCAGTTTGTTATTATGCAGGAAAAGCACAGCTCTGCATATTTGTGCCACTTGACTAGTAGCGCATTCATTATTTATCAATACATTGTGGAAAATGTTCTAAATCGTACGCATTAAATTTAGGAAGTTCATACGCACTAAACAGTTGGGATTTATCAAGCGTTCTTAGGCCTGTTGTATGCACACCGCTGCACATTTCAGTTGATAGATACCAGTCATTCTAAATCCTCATGCTTTGAGTTCATTACCATAAATGTACACCCATGTATCAACATATTTGCTTGATAACAAATGGATAAATCCCACGTTTCGTCAGAAGACTGCATACGTACCCTTTTGGTCTTTGGTGAACAAGGGCTCAGGTCAGCATGTTGGGGGGGGCTCTGCCCGGCCTTGAGGATCACTGGGGAGACCATTATTTTCTGAAAAAAAATATAAATGAGGTTTGTTAAAAGGGAAAGAGCGAGGTGCTAGTACGCTAGTCCCGTCCTCTGCTGGGTCTCCGTTGTTCACTGTACATCTTCTGAAGAGGAGTCATGTTCAGAAGCCAACACTCAAAGCTCATGTTGAAAGGCTACTAATAATACAATAAATTATATTTTTGCATTTTAATAGGCCTGATAATTTTTATATTTAAGTTTGTTAATACGTTTTGTTAATATTACTGTTGTTATTGTGTTATTATTATGATGATGATGAATGCGATGATGACGGGATATTCGACGTAAGACAAATTCAAATAAGCATCTATGACTTCTCATTACACTGTACATTTTTACATTTACAACACTTTTATCCAAAACGACTTCGAATAAGTATATTTGTCGAACAGAGACAGCAGCTAGCATTCATAATGGCAAGATTAATAGAACAAGTTTGAAGCGCTCATAACTGCTGGTTGACAGCAAGATGGCTAGGATAAGAACATAAGTATCATGTTGAGTGCCATACCAACATCCTAGAACATGTCAAATGATAAACAATGCTCAGTACTATTATTTAGTGGCACTCTAGTATCAGGAATTAACAATTTTCGGTACCATTTCAAGACGAAGAGCAATTAGATGTGACAGAATTTACCAGTCTGACAAAACTGCTGAAAAGCATTCACGGCCATCCAAAAAAAGCTTTCATGTAGACTAGCTTCGTTTGGGTTTAAGCACTCGCCCTCCGTTTCGGAACGAAACAAACGTTCCAATGGAACTCTAGAACGGTTCGTTTGCACTGAGAACGCAAACGATGGAGCGAGACAACCAACCCGCCGATGCTTAACCGGACGCTCGGTCGTTACTCCTGGTGAAAAGTCCCTTATTAGCCTTAACAGACAGCCTGGGATACATAGCGCAACATAATATAATCATAACACAACATAATGTAGCGCCAATAATATAATCGCAGCCTATATAGTTAAAATTAAGTCAAACCGTGGGCTTTAGTAGCGAGGAAGTGCAGCGTCTGTTGCTCACGATATTATCAGGTTCCTCGTTTTCTCAAGAAAGCGTCTTCAGAGTCTGAATACCTTGGAAGTCAACAGCGGAATGAAATTAGTGATGTGACGTTCGCGAACGATCCGATTCTTTTGAACGGCTCTTTGGAACGAACGAAGGGAACCGAGTTGTACTTGGTGAGAGCCGTTCTTTTTATCGTTCGTTCACTGGCTGCCCTAAATCCACTCCCCTTGACGTGAACAGTGAGAAAGCTTGAATTAGTTCCCCAAGCGTATTCCGTGAAGACCCGCCCCCTACGCTGAGTCAGGTGACAAGTTAAAGTGGTTCAGGTAGACGACGTGTTTTTCGCGTGAAAAAATGAGCCAAACGCGAAAACATTTGGATGCACTTCAACCAAAACATAAGCAAAAAAAAAAAGTGTTCTAATCTTAAGAGTTGCATGAATTGCATTCAGCCCACACAGCTAACGGCTGTGATATAATAACCATATATGGTTATATATCGGACTGAAAAGCTATTGCTTTTATAAAACGGCGACCAAGCCATTTTTATGGCTTGTTCGTAAAATAAAATTCACATACACATGATGTGCAGTGAAATTAAAATAAATCCTTCAAACCTCGTGTACCTATTCAGAATATAGACCGTAAAACACAGCTATCTATCTCGCTCGGTCTATCTGCCCGTCTGGCGATTTAGTAATTTCTACAGAACATAAAAAAAACTTACCACTCGTCGTGTCACTCGCCGAAAAGTCCGAGCTCCGTAAAACTGAACCTCTCTCCGCAACGGTCGACAGTAAATGGTTAACTTGTGAGTCATCGTCACCTACAGCTCCGTCACGTGGGAGTCCGCAAACGGCTGAGCCACGCCCACACAGCTAACGGCTGTGATATAATAACCATATATGGTTATATATCGGACTAAAAAGCTATTGCTTTTATAAAACGGCAACCAAGCCATTTTTATTCTTATTATTTGTATTATTTATATTATTCTGTTGTTTTCCATATTGTTTTATTGTACTGTATTGCTATGTAACCTGGCACAAGAATTTCCTTCGAGATTAATACAGTTCTATTGTATTCTATTATAAGCATGTGTAACAGAGAGGAAAATCACATCCCTTATTTTCCTCTTATATTTATTTTTATAATTGACTGATTTATTTTCATTTACATATTTTATTTTCAAACTACGTTTTTTCTTGATTTACGTACTTATTTGACCAAAATCCTTCATTTCGTTTTTATTAGAAATGAGTGTTATTTTGATTACCGGCGCCATCTGGTGACGTGTATTCCCGTAATCTCGTCAGTTCACGTCGGATCTGACGAGAGGTCAGTCACGCTCGCATAAGCAGCTCCTGTCGGGGGAGGGGAGGTGTCCTGTGTGTGTGTGTGTGTGTGTGTGTGTGTGTGTTTGTGTTTGTGGTGACAACAACAGCGTGTTTACAAGCTGCCTGCTGAACAAGCAAGTTACAATAGATAATTTCAAACAATGTCATGTTCAATATTTGAACATCTATCTTGGTTTACTTATTTTTACTAAATGTATCTTACTTGTATTGTGATTTTACATCTGATCTGACCTCATGTTATGTCTCTATTACTTTTAGGATGCCTTCTGGTGAAGGGCACCAGAGAGCCGTCCCGGTCTGGGTCAGGTTCCTGGTCTGGGTCAGGTTCCCGGGCGGGGTCGGCGACGCCCGAAGCCGGTCATCGCATCGTGGTGCTTGGAAAACGGTGGCAGACCCTGATGTAGTCACTCATCTTCCCAGGTTTACCCCAAAAAGAAACCTTAGTGTTCAATCCCCTCTCAATGTTGGTAATCCATCACCAGGTGACATTTTTTCTGATTTTTTGGATTTGGAAATCATGAAGACCAAAAACGCCTGGACATGAGTAGAAACAAGAGGCCACAGAATGGACACTAAATGCCCAAGGCTCACAATCTTTTGTGGAGTGATATATTACTTGTCATTGAATATATTGAATATGTCAAATCCTTTCGTCATGGACATTCAAAGTGTGTTTTCAGTAAAAACCTGTAAAAATCCAATTCCGATCATTATTTTTTCTTGATTAAACACTGTTTTTACATAACTATAACATACAGTAATGCAAAATAGCTGCCAGATATTGAAAGTTCAAGGAATGCTGAAAAAAGGGGCAAAAGCACTTACTCACAGTACATTTCTTTGACACTTTTACAGCCAAAACAACAAAAGTGGTCCAGGCGGCCTGTTTGAGGCTAGGTGTCTTATCGCGTTGGAAGACTTGATTTACGCTTTATTAATCTTGGCAACTTTTAAAATCTATCTTGCCCAACTTCTCAATATTTGCTTTACTTTATTTACTTTATGCATATAATTGTTCCAACTATTAAAAGGACAATAGGTTAAAAACCCTTGTGAGCTGAGAAAATGATTAAAAGATATCATTTTAATAAGTAACAGAGTTGAATGGATGCATAACTTTTCATTGTAGATCAAAATGTGACAAAAATACACAGGACCACAAGGATGTTTAATAATATTTTATATATCAACAGGATAGGATGAGACATAAAA
>PIJE02000248.1:438934-461434 GCA_002895965.2 Coryphaenoides rupestris
AAGCAGTCTGTTCCCCGTTATCGTTATCGTTACCGCTAGTAGTAACGTTAGTAGTCGGTGTTTGCAGTCAAACACACAATTTCGATACCCGGCCCTAACGGTTCATATGTACAATACATTTATTTTGTGTATTTCAAGTGCTATTTTTCCACTTAGATACCAACTGGCATCTCTATAGCAGTACATATACAACATGTACTTGTTTTTAAATCACATTTTTGTTTAATTACTCCCACCAGGTTTTGTGTCCGTGTATGTGCTGAACTCGGCAAGCTGGGAGAGGATTGGGCATGCAACACTTTGCAAGGCAGGGAATCAAAATACCTGCGGGCAAACTAGCACTGAACCAGCATGTGTTTTCTACAAAAACAAGGACATCCCTGCAGTAAGTCATTTAACAAGATCAAGATCAGTATTGTAGTTGCATATATTTGATAATTACCACCAGTAGTTCGGTGGCAGTAGTTCAAGAGGTAAGAGCGTGTCTGGCAACTGGAAGGTTGCTGGTTCAACCCCCGGGCTCTGCCTAGCTAAGTGTCGAGGTCCCTGAGCAAGAAACCTAATTGCTCCTGACGTGTTGGTTGTTACCTTGCATGACCGCCGTCGGTGTATGAATGAGTGAATGTGAGGCAATACTGTGAAGCGATTTGGATAAAAGCGCTGTATAAATGCAAACCATTTACCACCATATTTTTATATTTACATTTAGGGCATTTGGCAGACGCTTTTATCCAAAGTGATTTACAAAGAGTACATTTGCTGAAGGAGACAGCAATATATCACTGTGGTACATAAAGATAAGAATAGAGCCAGTGTCGAGCATTCATAGTTGCAAGGTTAATAGAATGACTTTCATAATTGCTAGGTTGCCTGCATAATAGCTGGGATAAGAGCAGATGTGCCATTCTGAGCGCATTACCAACCATCTAAGAACATTCAATATGCTAAACAATGCTAAGTACTATTAATAATGTCAAGACGTACAAACATGGAAGTTAGTGCTAGGGTTAGGAGAGGGAAGGCGGCGGGGGGGTATGCAGAGACCAGGTGAACTCTGAACAGGTGGGTCTTGAGTCTCTTGCGGAAGCTGGTGAGTGACTCTGCCATCCTGACGTCAGCCAGGAGCTCAATCCATCACTGCGGTGTCAGAACAGAGAAGAGTTGGGACTGGGCAGAGCGATGTTTGTCTGTTTTTATTGAAGGAGGTACCGTCTAGCCGACGTTGTTGAGTGCATCGCTGGCAATTCCAGATAAATTGCTCATAAAATATCACGAGGAAACATATTTTGCTGATAGTTGTGAGTTGCCTAATTGATATGACTACTTTTTATTATTTTGTACTTTTATTATATAATTATTTTTTTTACATTATATAAAAAAAAAAAAAACAACCTGCTCCTTGTGCTGTAAGACTGTAAATAGTGTGGGATTTGTTTATTTGGATTATTATTTGGTTATTTTTCATTTCACTGCATATGTGTGTATGTGACAATTAAACATCTTGAATCTTGAAACTTGAATACCACATTGAATGAGTGGAGGTGCTGATAGTTTTTATTTCTGGATGTAATTTTTGCATTAATTACTTTTTACTTTGAAGGTTATCATATGCAAAATCAGTGGCTACATAGAAGAAGACCAGCAGTTTCAGTGGACTGAAAAGGTAAAGAAATTATTAATTATTATTGGATTGACTACTTGCCACAGTGATGAAACAGTAACACCGTAGCCCATGATAGTTTACAAATAAACTGCAAATATTACTATTATATTATTATTATTTGTGCGTTATAATTTTTTCATGAAAATACAAACAAATACATCAAGCGAAATGTAATTAGAAAAAATTATATTTAACTTTGATGACTTTTCAGTAACAAAATAGTTGAATTCCGACCAATGAACATGGCAACATGGCTTCCATTTCCTGCTAGGTGTTTGGCTGTTTCCAGAAGGACGGTCTGAGTGTGATGGTGCTGTCGGACAGCCCTGTGGCAGAGTATAAAAACCCTGAGGTTGCGTGTCGCAGCTCCAACCTCTTTCTGCTGTGTCTCCAGACCAGTTCCTCTAAAATACAACCTCCATGTCCTCTTCTTGAGCAGCCCAATATATTCACTGGAATCCCAGCTGCAGGTAAAAATAAATATCTACTGTATTGGAGTGAATGTAGCGGAAATATTAGGGTTATGTACATGATGAATATTATCTAATCATTTATTGTAGGATTGCTCCAGGCCAGAGATTTTCCTAGTCGACTATAGTCTTTAGTTCAAGCCGTTAGTCGTTCATGTTTCCATTCTGTCCTCAGTGCTCAGCCATTGCCAGGTCAACCAAATACCGACTGTTGCCTACCAATGCTACAGCGATGCTATCAGCCCCGACTCTATCACCATGGAGACCTATAAACTAGCATTCACTCATGCTGGGGATGTCAAGGTGAGCTTCCCTTCATTCAAACTGTACATGTTTCATCTGTAGCAAGATGTTTGTTTTGATGTTAGAAATGCCACACTGCTTTATTAGTTTGATGATAAAAATGACCTTCTGCTTCTCGTACCAATAATAAGTAGCAACTAGAAACGTGAATAGTGCAGTTAAGCTAAATCTATTTAGAAAAATAGTCCATACTCCATTTTACATTTTCAAAGCATTTTTTCATATTCTTTTTTTTTTCTTCTCCAGGTTGGCCCCTTGCCGAGTGCTGACACAATCCATAAGTTTTTCAAAACAAATCATATCCAGAGTAATCTTTACATCTGATCTTGTTTTTTTGTTTTAATTAAATGGACATGAAAAAACAAAGATTTGTAACTGATTATTATACAGATACAATCAGTAGCACTTTCCTTTAGTTCCATTTTCTTTGTTGTTTATGTCATGTCCTCAATTTATAAATAAACTACTTGGCTCCTTGTTCTTCATACATTTAAATAATGTTGGTATTTCTGGCTCATTATGCAGTGTGCTCTGGGATGTTCTATGCCATGTGGTGTTGAGATAAGATGCATCCCAGATAAGAAATTAGAGACTTCAATGTCCAATTCTAAAATGGGTTAGAGAAAAAAGATCAAATTCATTCATGCATGTGGGGAAATTAATTTTCTGCATTAAATGAGAAGTGTGCAGGATTTTAGTGGGGTCTATTGGCAGAAATTGAGAAAAATATTCATAAATGCTTAATTAGTGTATCAACACCTGAAACTAAGAATTAGTGTTTCCGTTAGAATGAGCTTATATCTACATAGGGAGTGGGTTGCCTACAACGGAGGCCGCTAATGGATGTTGCTGTGTTGTTAGTGCATGTTCCTACAGTAGCCCAGAATGGGCAACCGTTATCAATTAAACACAATACAATACAATGCAGAACAAGTAACAATAATATTCACTTACATGTAAGTAATGGCCTATTGTTTTACGGACTAAATAACTGAATTCAAGTTCTTAATCTATTGATGTAAAAGTACTTCATCACTTGATAGATTCTGGCTACTCGATGCGGTCGTAGAGGATGACATCATTGAACGTAGCTACTGGCACCTGAAGGCCACCGTAGTTATCTTACGGGGAGAACATACAACCTCCACACATATGTGTGGTAGCGTCTCGGAGGGCCTGGAGCGATGCATTCACCCCATCTCCCTCCCGGAGCATGGGGCCTTCACCTGCGGTGCTGGCTTGTGGAGGTGTGGCTGGGCCTGGGCAGCGGTCGCTGGGGAAACGGATGTTGAACATCTCCAGGCTCTCTAAAACCTAAATCGCTTCTCAGTTTGCATCGATCAACACAGTTGCAGCAGATGTAGATACAGAAACTCCCTGAGCTCCTGACAGCTACATATGACGCACCTGCTGGGAACCTGTTGTCAAGTGACCTTAAAGAGAAGTACAAACCCAGCTGGGGCAAAACGAGTCAGTAGCTTTCAGAGGGTTGTAAATGCAAATACTCCTCTGTTGAAAGTGTGGTTAAAGAGCTAATGCAGTATGAAAGACAAATGGAAGACACTGGATGCTAAAATTAAACAGGTACTTTATTTTTTCATCGGTTGTGAAATCCTAGAGATCTCGTGTATTAAGAAGGATGAGCACAGATGAGAGGGAAGAGTTTCTGGCGTTGTGAAAGGGACTCTTACTGCGAGCAGGGCCGTCACCATGGAGTGCGCCGCCTTGAAGCCTGACTGATGAGGGTTGAGCAGGTTGTTATGGGAGAGATAGGATGATAGTTGGGCGGAGACAGCACATTCTATGGTTTTGGAGAGGAATGATAGGAGAGATACAGGTCTGTAGTTTCGGACGTCGGTGGTGTCCAGGGTGGGTTTCTTGAGGAGTGGCTTGATTCTGGCAGTCTTGAAGGCAGTCGGAAACAGGCCTGAATTGAGGGAGGTGTTAGTTAGGGTGGTGAGGAAGGGAAGGATGTCGCCCAAGATGTCTTGGAGAAGAGAGGATGGGATTGGGTCAAGGGGGCAGGTGGTGCTGTGGTTGGATGTCACAAACCTGTTGACTTCTTCAGAGGAGATGGGGGTGAAGCAGGTAAGGCTGACAGGGGTGGGTGAAGGGGGAGGGAGGGAGGAAAGCAGCGGGGGTGAAAGAGGAGGTAATGTCCTCCTTCTTCTTTGTAAAGTAGGTGACAAATAAAAAAAAATGTATGTCCATTATTTGGAAAGTCTGCTTTACAAATTGGTGTTTGTATATATATATATATATATATATATATTTAATAAGGTTATTTATTTTATTCTTTTACAAAAACAATGACCATGTCTGGAGGGTTCACAAACTTTCAAGCAGCACTGTATGTCCTTGAGTAGACATGAGCTACTTTCCATTGCAAAAGCCTTTGAATACATTCAGAATCAACTGACGACAACAAAAGGCTATATCATTACCAGCAACGACTAGGGTTCTAAATCTAGTGGGCTATGCAATTTAAGAGACTGTAAGCCTATGTATATAAAAACAAATAAATACATTAATAAAATAAATAATGCAATGATCTTATCTCTGCAGAACTGTAATAATGGGCCATTAAACATACATGCAGGTTTAACATAAAAACAATAATAATGATAAATGCATACATAACATACATAAGATGCTTTGTCGTTCTACATTAAATTGTATATGTTATTGAACACCACGTAGCATGCTTGTCTAGTACATCTATAGCGCCTAGTCCCATCTATTTTGGGACGAGGCACTTTATGTTCATCATCAGGCCGGGCCCAGTGTGTTCACAGTGGAGGAGAGCAGAGAGAAGAGAGATCCTGTTAGATATGAGGAAAGAGACAGAGGGAGAAGAAGAGAGGTGGCATGAGAGAGTTAAGGAGCAAGAAGTGGAGCGAGGAGAAACAAGCAGACATGAGGGTGCAGTTGAGACAAAAGAGGAGAGTGGAGAAAAGTGAGGATATGAGACTGATGAGAGAGAACATGAGATGGAAGCAAGAGAGGAAGAGACTGAGGCACCAATTGATTATTACATTCGTCCCAGTCGTGAAAGCCATGGGTTGTTTTTTGCATACCACCCTAAACAAAATGCAAAAAAACAAATAGAGCAGAAAGTCTTCTGGTGTAAAGATGGTACAAATAGCTTACCTACTGCCAAGAACGTCACACATTGCATTGCTCTGTCTCCATTTGCCAAGTCAACTGACAGCTCTCCCTTCATAAGTGGCACGGTGGACTGGAGGCATGTTAACTACCGCTTAGAAGAACATGAGAGGAGCATGGCTCACAGGACATATGCTGATGTCTACTTTTTGAATGCTTCTGAATGTGATATTAAAAGATTACAGAGTGTTCGTCAGTTGTCTTCACAGAGGGAGCAAATCAAGAAGAAACGTCAGCTTCTAGCACGTGTGTGGTGGATGAAAGTGATTGGAAAAAGAGACCTTAGTTATAGGTCAAGGAAAGATGCATACATGCTTGAACACATCAATGTTGATCATGGCAATTTCTTGGAGATTATACTCTTATTAAGTAAGTATGACCTGTGCCTAAAAGAGCATGTTGCTGAATGTATTGAAAAATCTAAGGAAATGCATCAGTCTGGGGCAAAGGGCAGAGGTGACGTTGCTCTCTGCAAGAACCATCAACTCCATCATTGCCACAATTGGGATGTTCTCTGTACAAATTGACACCACCCAGGACATCACTTCCCAGGACCAGTGTTCTGTTGTTCTGAGATACATCACAGACACAGTTCATGAGAGGCTTGTCTCAATTGTGAAGTGCAGAGAATCAACAGGTCAGTATTTTGTTGACATGCTTTCAGAGGTTGGGGACAACCTGAAATTGGATTTAACCAAATGCATTGATCATGCCATAGATGGTGCATCCAATATGCAAGACCACTACAAAGGCTTTTCCGCTCTCAGAAAAGTCCCCAAATCAAGTGCATGTATGCCCTTGTGCTTAACCTTGTCCTGGCTGATACAACACAATCAGTCATTGGATCACTATTTGCACGACTGAATGACATTGCTGTTTTTCTCCACGAGAAAAACAGCAATGTCATACAAACAGATGAGTGTGTGGGAAAGTGAGAGCCAAGACCAGCGCCACAGACGTCTCTCTCCAATTGGAGAGACATGGTGGTGGGGCAAGGATTCCGCTTTGAGGAGAAGTGTTTGGATCTTTTGCGCATCCAGATAATAGTCTGTATGTGGATGTCATTCTTACACTGACAGCTATAAAAGACCAGATGACCATGAAAACAACCACTCGGATTAGTGCACAAGGATTTATTGAGGTTCTGTTGAAATATGAGAGGGTATTAACAGCACAGATCTTCCTCAGGATATTTGATCAGACATCCCCACTGTCCAAGTATCTTCAAAATATTCAAAGAAGGGATGCCCACAGAATGGTGAAGACTTCACATGAATTTCTGAAAAGCATATCAAGAGACTTTGTCTCCATCAAGGCAGCAGCAGACAGATTTGTCCTGTGGGCAAATTAAAAATTGCAGGAGCAGGAAAAGGAAACAGATTTGGAAGTGCAAACTACATTGCCACAAAAGAGAAGGAAGAAGAAGGTGGTCGGGCCTGGAGCAATGGCTCAATGACTGTCCAGTCCAGAGAAGATTTTTGATATCAATGTGCATAATTTCATCATGGACACAGCCATTGAGACAATGCACAGAATATTTCTCTGCAATGACACACTCTACTCTGACCTGGGTCTTTTGGACCCGAGAAACTCCTCCCAGGTGATGACCTCCCCACTTCCACAGTCAGCTTTTCAAGAGCTCAGCAAGTGTCTGTTGAAGTTTGACACAAATGCAACTACAGATAATTAGCATTCTGAATTCAGCAGTTTTGCTCTACAGTGGGAGAGACTGAAAAAGACACCTCTACAGGAGTATGAGATCAGAACAGTGGAGGATGAGAATGAAGAGGAGGATGTTGAAATCCAATGTAAAAAAGTGTTCCTCCTGCAGCGATGTGTTGCCCAGTGTTGCTACCAGATTCTCAGGCGGTACAATGTGCTGACAGATGCCTACCCCCTCCTTGGTCTGGCCTCCAAATTACTGCTAACCCTGTCTATAACTCTGGTTGCTTGTGAGTGTACATTTTCAATGCTCAAATTCATAAATAAAACAGAAGAAGCAAACTGTTTGAAGACCATTTGGAGGCTTTCATGCTGATGGCAACAGAGAGGGACATCCTGCTCTCTCTGGATGCTGATGTGATCATCAAAAACAATATTCTGTCCTGTTGAAAGATGCTGAGCATTTAGTTATTTTATTGTTTGAAAATATGTAAAATACCTGAAAACCTATGTTCATTATGTTTTAATTTCAAGAAATCATTGTATTTATTTTGTAATAAGGATAGCGACAATATGACAGACATCTAAAATACATGGAAAAAAAGGAAAACAATCATTCAAGACCTCCCGCTGCTGCAGGTGTAAATTAAAAATATTTAAAACTACAAATAAGAGACAGCATTATAAGAGACTTATCCTGCTCTGAAAGATAATACAATAATTAACGATCAGAATATCTGTAGTGTTATTTACCTTAAAACATGACACAAAAAGCGATAAACATCTGCATATTGTTATAGGGTTGCTAAAATGCTGAAAATGCCAGCCCCAAAAATGTAGACTGCCACACACACACTCAGAGAGAGAGCTAGCATGCTAGTTGTGAACCATCTGCTCTGTGTCATTTTAATAAACATCTGCAATAAACCCTGATTCTCCAATCAGTTGTATTCTGAGGCAGTAGCTCAGGAGGTAAGAGCTGTTGTCTGGCAACTGGAAGGTTGCTGGTTGGATCACCGGGCTCCGTCTAGCTAAGTGTTGAGGTGTCCCTGAGAAAGACACCTAACCCTGTCTGCTACTGACGTGTTGGTTGTTACCTTGCATGGTTGACACCGCCGTCGGTGTATGAATGGGTGAATGTGAGGCAACTGTAATGTGCTTTGGATAAAAACGATATATAAATCAATTACCATTTCCACCACAACCCTGCCTGTGTCCTTGGAGGAGCCCCGAAGTAAGACGCAATGTGGCAAGGATCTTTGCTACACCCTGCAATGAGTTTAACAAGTGAAACCAGTAGGAAACCAGCTAAGATACTCCTTCCCGACACATACATTGAAGTGGCATTGCTCAATCTTGCGTTAGTTTTTCTCCACGCCTAGTTGGTATAGGATGTTGTATATAATGTACTGAGCAGCTGAACAGAGACACATGTTGGTTAAAATAAAAACTAAAACAAATGAACTGCAAAGGAAAAAGGCTGCACTGCTTACCACGTCTTATCATTCACAGTTTAATACAAAGTATTTTAGTAGCTTTCAAGTAACATGACCTTGTGAGACAGTGAATAAAGTAACAGCTATGGAATAATCGTTCTGAGAGTATAATAAAATAAAGATTTGGTCATTGGAAGTGCAGGAACACGAGGCTCTGTTGTGCTGCACACTTCTAGATGCACATAAGAGAACAATCACTCAGATAACACTTATGTCACACACGCACGCACACACACGCATGCACACACGCGCACACACACACGCACGCACACACACGCACGCACGCACGCACACACACACGCACACACGCTAAATTAAGAAGAAAACGGTTTCTCCATTCACAAACGTCATATATCGGTAAAATCCGGCTAGCAACTTAATTAATCTAACACTGCTTAGGCAAATCATTTCTGCTGTGGGCCATGATAATGTTGCATTGACACCAGTTTTATTCTGGGGGGAAAGTTAATGGTTGGTAAACTGACAAGGACTATTTAGGACTGTTTCCTGCCACCCTTGAGCTATAGGCTAGGTTTTAACATACTCCCAACTACTTTTAGCAAACACTTTGAGTAGAGTACAGTACAAAAACAAACGACGCCTACAGCTAAAGTTTGTGGAATATCTTTCTTTCGTTCTTAAAAAAGGACTTGCGGCATAATGGAATGATGCAAATACTGACAGTCTCCCCTCAGCCCAAACAGCTATATGTGTCATCTGAGTTTTGAGTGCTTCCAGATGGAGACAGATCTTTACAAAAGATTAAGGGCTAGGGCCAGACCTAACCCTGACCCTAACCCTAATCCTCAAGTAAGCAATAGCATATATAACTGACGTTTTCCATCTTTGAAAAGAACCAAAAAAAAGGCCAGGGTAACCTATAGCACATCCAAATGCTAGCTCACCCAAACGCTACATGTGACATTTTTGATGAAACAAAAAGAAAAGGAGGGGATGTGACAGTGCAGATCTGTTCCTCGAGAAATGACACCATAACAGCTCTGGCGTGACGCACCTATTCCTCCCTCTAGTGGTCAACAGGAGCATTTACACTTCATAGTCCACGCGCAGAACCGTGTCACACACTATTTCAGTGCACCGTTGCGCCCCCTGCCCTGCTCCATGAGTCCAAGAACTGGGCTCCTGAGAAACAATTGCTAGATGGGGAAACCGATAACGTGGTCCTTAACGGACAGTCTTCCTGTGGTCTCTCGTCGTCCTTATCTTCGTTTTCTCCTTCACATACACACCTCAGACATGCACAGATGAAAGTGATGCTCGTTCACTTTCCGAAGTCAAAGTTGCCAAAGTTACCGAAGGCATCTTGTTTGGGTGGCACCATGACCGGGGTGATGGTGTGCGCCAGCCCCAAGGCCGGTATCCCCGCTGCAGGCATCCCCATTCCCGCCATGCCGCCCATCATCACTGGAGCCGCCATGCCCATATTCATGCTCATGTTCATCCCCATGATACCTTGGTTGACGGCCATGCCCATGCCCATGGTCCCTGTTGCCATCGAGGCGGGCATACTAGCGGCCATAGAGGCCGGCATGCCCATCGCCATGGCGTTGCCAGCCATCATGGCATTGGCTGGACTGATGGGCGTGGCCGGGGGCGGGGAGCTGAGGTTCAGCCCCCCAAAGTTCTGGGCCAGAAGATTGACTGGAGGCATACCTACAGAAATACAAGTTGGGTCATTAGTATTTAGCTATCTAACACAGACATAATAAAGCAGCGATGTATGGTATATTTTACTTAATAAATGACTAAAAAGGTGCTGTAGGTAAGGTTTAAGAAATATAACCTGATTGTTAGAAATGCCATAACCATCCATCAGCTATTATTGAGTGAAATCGCCTCTGTATAACCATTTAGATTTTAGATGATTGGCCAATCATCTCTTCCCTGACTGGTTTGAGGTTTCCATCTTGCCTGTCAATCACAGGTGCGTGAATGCATCACTTCTCAGTGGTGGACAAACGAAGGGAGGGAGCACAGAGGGACATTTTCTGTTTTACGTTCAAAATCTTGATCTCATAGCTTAACAACACCATGTTTTGATTGGTCGAAATACCTCTGCTTCCGGTTCAGAATTTTAACTACGCGGTAATTACAACAACATCAGTGACCATTTATACGCATTTAAAAAAAACTGCATGTGGTTGGTGGCTGGTTTAAGCCGCCTCACCTGGCCCGAGTCAGTTGGCTAATCAAGGCCAACAGGTTAAACCAGCCATCACCACACACACACACACACACACACTCAGGAGAGCGCTAGCATGCTAGCTGTGTATCACCTGCTCACTCTACAATCCACTAAAAACTCTGCAATAAACTGGTTTATTTAACATCCACCTCTGTCCTGGAAAGCCACTTTTAGTGGCGTGTAGCAGCAACTATTGCAACACTCCCTCATCTGTCTTGAGAGACTAATCCAATAGCCACTGTGGGGGTGAAAGACGGGTGTAAACAGATCAGTGGCATGGCGTCTCGACTACCTTGCTGCTGGATGATGTTGTTGAGAGTGGGCGGGGTCTTGGAGTTGAGGCCAGATGACAGGAAGTCCAGGCTGATGTTGACGGAGGGATCAGACCAGGTGGAGCCCAATGGCGTCTGGCATCCGAGCCCAACCTTCTGCTGCATCACACCTCCCAGGCTCTGAAACCACACACAGAAGAAAGTCATACAAACATTTGATTTTAGGACAGAAATTATCTGCCATTATTGCAAAGCTAATGGTAAAATATTATTGCATATACTTTCTATGTTAGATGTACAAGATAATATTTATCATAGGATTTATCATTACAGAAATACAGAGCTTGACAGCAACACACCCACCTGCTGGGAGCGAGAAAACGGTATCGTTGGCATGGAAACAGTCGTCCCTGGCATCGCCCCACCAAGAGAGAAGGTCAGGCTCTGAGACGTGCACATGGTCGCGTGCTGATTGGCCAGCGAGTGGTTTGTCCCGCCCATTAGGTCAAACAGCTCGGCGGACGGTGGAAGGGCAGCGCTGACCGGGGCCGAGGGCGTCTGGGGGCTGCCGAACAGGTCGCCGGCGGTCTGGGGAGGCGCCGCGGAGGAACGGAGACGGGGAAGAGAACGCATTCCAGTCTCCAAACTCTGCTGGACCTGATGACGGACAGGGGTACGGATCAGCACGGTTCAGACTGTCCGTCTTTAAAACAAAAAAAGGACACCACCATCTTTTTACTAAAATCAATGGGAAATTACCAAAGAAATTTTGGAGAAATTTGCATGAGTAAGAGAGAGAGAGAGAGAGAGAGAGAGAGAGAGAGAGAGAGAGAGAGAGAGAGAGAGAGAGAGAGAGAGAGAGAGAGAGAGAGAGAGAGAGAGAGAGAAGGTTGAAGTGAAGAAGAGAGAGCAGTACCCGTGTTGGATGGGAGGCTAGCAGAGGCTGCAGGGGAGGAGAAGTCTGCAAACCCGGCGATGAGTTCTGAACCGCTGCCTAGAGGAACCAACACCAGAACCCAAACCCTGTCAGCTCTCTTTCAAACTCAAACCAAGCATCACACACTACTGTCTGGAATAGTTCCCCTGTTGACCTGAGAGAGCACACCAAGCATCACACCACCACTTTTAACATAAACTTAAGAGATGGCTGAAAGCACAGTTTTTATATTTTTGGTTTTTATATCTGCTATATCTTTTACAATGTACTCATGTATTTTGTTAATTTTGTATATTGTTAACTTGCTCATACATGTGAATATTAGCTTAAAGGTACTATAAGTGCATTCTGAGCCCCATGGGTTGAGACAATAACAATCACAAACTAATGTTAGTCTAATCATAATTAAACCTTGTACACATTTAAAAAAGCTATGAAATATATTTATTTTTAATGATCCATGCTTACATGACACTTGGTTCCTTTTACCCACAAAATCCGACCCGACTCAAATATAAGAGAAATCACCCAGAACCAACAGAGAGAGTCGGGGAAGCTCTCATGTTTTAACTTCAACCACAACCTGCTCACAAACTGGCAATTTAAATTGATTTGTGCTGTAAAATCCTCCATGTAGTCCCTGAACGGATTCATTATTCTTACATACAGGACCTTTAACAGCCAACTCTGGCACATTTACATTGATGTAGAAGCTGAAATGTTGACTAATGTGCACTGTCCCTGGCTAATAAATAAATTAACAAATAAAAATAAATACAAAGACATGTGGGCATGAGAGGCTGTGGAAGGAGTCGTACCGGTGGTGGCGGCAGGATGTGATGAAGGGTCCACCATCAGAAGGTCAGCCAGACCACTGCTGGGAGACAGCTTGGCCGACATCTAGATCCACACACAACATTAACTCATGGAACAAACCCACCCCACAACATGCATGTTTGATGCTGTTGTCCACAGTGTGTGTGTGCATTACGCCCTTACTCTGTCCTCAGGGCTTGGGTCTCCAGTGTAGTGGGCGGCGGCGCCCAGGTCCAGGCTCTTGCCGGCGGCCCCGCTGCGCCTCCTGGTGGTGGTGGTGGTGGTGGTCTCCGTGGCCTGCGTGATCTGGATGCTCTTGGTGGTCACCGTCTCCTCCTCATCCTTGAATTCCAGCTTCTCCTGCCGGCCGTTTCGGGATGCGCGGTCCTCGTCGCCGTCACTAGGGCGACCAGACAGGGGGGGGTGGGTTGTGAATAAATCAGGACTTCCTCCGAAGACGGGGTTTGTTGCGAGTTCATTATGGAGGTGTGTGTGTGTGTGTGTGTGTGCGCGTTTGTGTACCTGCTTCATGTGTGTATGTGTGTGTGTGTGCATGCTTCCTGTATGGTGTGTGTGTGTGCGTGCTTCCTGCATGGTGTGGTGTGTGTGTGTGTGTTTACCTGATTCTGTCAGGGGAGTCGTCGCGTTCCTTCTTACGAAACTTGTTGAGCGTGTCGTCGATGGTGCTGCCGATCTTGTCGCTGATCTCCCCGAGCTTCTCGCTGAAAGGGAACGCCCCTTTGCTCTTGTCCCAGTCCTCGTCCCACTTGCTCCGGTCCAGCTCCCCACTTCCGGCTGGAGGCAGGAGAACGACGAGAAAGAGTTCCAAAAGAGTCCGTTACTACGGAACACAGAATTGGCCCACTGGCGTCTAAGGATATCGCTGTGAGTAGAGCAGCAACATCTCACTTTATCTTTATGGTGATACATATTAAAACGGCTCTTTGCTTGGTTTTAAAGGCGGTTTAAAGAGAAAGTGGAGCTATGGCTAGCAAATCAAGCAAGGTTAACTATTCTTGTAAGATACATTGCTTGAGGTTTTGCCAAGGCACTGGTTACACAAATGTTGTAATGATGTCATTTATAAAATAATCATGTATTTGTCAAAATTTGAATAATTAATCTGTAATAATTAATCAATTTTGGGAAAGCTTCTTGGAAAGTCATAGAATACATTTGGGGTACATTAAGTATATGCTTCGTATTGAGAAACACTACAATGCATTCACTTGTTTGTTTTTAAGTTGACATTTAAAAGCCATTAAAAGCGAAGAGTACGGCACTGACAGTTCTTGAAGTTTCCTCCGAGGCCTCCTGGTCCGCCTCCGACCAGTCCCCCTCCCGCTGGCCCTCCTACTCCTCCTCCTCCCCCCATGCTGTCCGAGGAGACACCAATGTATTTGTCTTTGTTCTTCTTGGCTTTTTTCCTCTCCTCCCGGAGTCTGTCGTCGTCCTGAACAAACTCCACCATCTCCTTCACCTTCTGCCGCACGTTGATGCCTTGGTCCTTTCCATTTTCGTCTGGAGTGAAACCACGTGTGCACACACGAGCACACGCGCACACACACACACACGGTTTACTTAGGAGGTCGCTCTTCTCCTCAGCATCATCATTGCTGTGAAAGCAGTTCTAGAACTTAGTCAAATTATATTGTTAAGGTGTGATGTAGGCCTGCCATGGTTAAATGATAACCAAACCCTGGAGGTCAATTGAGATTTCTCTGGTTTGTTTAGTTAAGTGGTGTAAGAACTATGTAGTTAATATACTGAATGAGCAGTTAATATACGAGCAGTCGGCCATATATTTGAAGTACACTTGAGGAAAGATGTGGTTCTCAGGTTCCTCTGCCTCTTCAGGTTATATTACGTTACTGGAAAACTGTATACTCCCCTAAAGAATCGCCACCTTATCATGGTGGGGGGGTTTGGGTGCACCCGTGACCCTGGGAGCTGTGTTGTCCGGGGCTTTAGCCCCTGGTAGGGTCTCCCAAGGCAAAGTGGTCCCAGAGGAGGGGCCAGACTAAGAGCGATTCAAAAACCCCATGAAAAGACTCCCAAAGAACACAGTCACCTCGCCCGGACAAGGGAAACTGGGGCACCCTTCTGGAGCCAGACCTGGGAGGGGAGCTCGTCGGCGAGCGTCTGGTGGCCGAGCCTGGATCCACGGGGCCCGGTCGGGCCAAGCCCGAAAAGACTACGTGGAGTCACCTCCCTGTGGGCTCACCACCTGCAGGGAGAGTCATTGGGGTCGGGTGCGTTGTATACCGGGCGGGAGGCAAAAGCGGGGTCCTGGGCGTGCGGATCCCCGTCATCGGCGACTGGTTCTAGGGATGTGGAACGTCACCACACTGGCGGGGAAGGAGCCTGAGCTGGTGCGGGAGGTGGAACGGGACCAACTAGATATGGTTGGGCTCACCTCCACGCACAGCACCAGGTCTGGAACCAAACTCCTGGAGAGGGGCTGGACCCTCTACTTCTCCGGAGTTGCCCAGGGTGTGAGCGCCAGGCGGTTGTGGGGATACTCGCAAGTCCCCGGCTGAGCGCCGCTGTGTGGGAGTTCTCTCCGGTGAACGAGAGGGTCGCCTCCATGCGACTGCAAGTCGCTGGGGAGAAGGCACTGACTGTTGTGTGTGCCTACGCACCAAACAGCAGCTCAGAGTATCCGGCCTTCTTGGAGTCCTTAGGTGGCATCCTGGAAAGGGTTCCATCCGGGGACTCCATAGTTCTACTGGGGGACTTCAACGCACACGTGGGCAATGATGGAGAAACCTGGAGGGGAGTGATTGGGATGAACGGCCTGCCCGATCTGAACCAGAGTGGTGTTTTGTTATTGGACTTCTGTGCTAGTCATGGACTGGCCATAACAAACACCATGTTCGAACATAGGGTGGTCCACAAGTGTACCTGGTACCGGACCACCTTAGGCCAAAGGTCGCTGATCGACTTTGTAATCGTATCAGCAGATCTGCGGCCGCATGTTTTGGACACTCGGGTGAAGAGAGGAGCAGAGCTGTCAACTGATCACCACCTGGTGGTGAGTTGGATCAGATGGCGCAGGAGGCTGCCAGACAGACCTGGTAAACCCAAACGTGTAGTGAGGGTGAACTGGGAACGTCTGGTGGAAGACCCTGTCCGTAGGGTCTTTAACTCCCACCTCCGGAAGAACTTCTCGTGCATCCCGGGGAAGGTTGGGGACATGGAACCTGAGTGGGCCATGTTCAGAGCCTCCATTGTAGAGGCTGCAGCTCAGAGCTGTGGTCAAAAGGCTGTCGGTGCCTGACGTGGCGGCAACCCAAGAACCCGTTGGTGGACACCAGCGGTGAAGGAAGCCGTCAGGCTGAAGAAGGAGGCTTTTCGGGCCTGGTTGGCGCAGGGGTCTCCTGAAACAGCAGACAGGTACCAGGAGGTACCTGTCTGCTGTTCAGCGGTTGCTGAAGCAAAAACCCGGGTGTGGCAGGAGTTCGGGGAGGCCATGGAGCAGGACTTTCGGTTGGCCTCAAGGAAGTTCTGGCAAACTGTCCGGCGACTCAGGAAGGGAAAGCAGGGCTTGGCTCAGGCTGTGCTCAGTCGGGGAGGAGAACTGCTGACCCAGACTGAGGATATTGTCGGGCGGTGGAAAGAACACTTTGAGGAGCTCCTGAATCCAACCAGTACGTCCTCTGGGGAAGAGGCAGAGTCTGAAGACTCGGGGGAAGTCTCACCCATATCCTTGGTAGAGGTCACTGAAGTAGTCAAAAAGCTCTTCAGTGGCAAGGCGCCAGGTGTGGATGAGATTCGCCCTGAGATGCTGAAGGCTCTGGACATTGTCGGGCTGTCGTGGCTGACACGCCTAGTCAATGTAGCGTGGAGGTCGGGGACAGTACCTGTGGAATGGCAGACCGGGGTGGTGGTCCCCATTTTCAAAAAAGGGGACCGGAGGGTGTGCTCCAATTATCGGGGTATCACACTGATCAACCTCCCCGGGAAAGATTATTCCAGGGTGCTGGAGAGGAGGCTCCGGCCGATTGTCGAACCTCAGCTTCAGGAGGAACAATGCGGATTCCGTCCCGGCCGTGGAAGAGTGGACGGGAGTGGATGGGAGTTTGCCCATCCAGTCTACATGTGCTTTGTGGACTTGGAGAAGGCCTATGACCGTGTCCCCCGGGGAATCCTGTGGGGGGTACTACGGGAGTATGGGGTACCGGGGCCGTTGGTACGTGCCATTCGGTCCCTGTACGAACAAAGTGCAAGCTGTGTCCGTATTCTCCGCACAAAGTCAAGCACATTCTCAGTGGGTGTTGGACTCCGCCAAGGTTGTCCCTTGTCACCGGTTCTGTTCGTGATCTTCATGGACAGAATCTCAAGGCGCAGCCGAGGTGAGGAGAGTGTCCGGTTTGGGGACCTCAGAATTGCATCTCTGCTCTTTGCAGATGATGTGGTTCTGTTGGCTACATCAGACCGTGACCTCCAGCATGCACTGGGGCGGTTTGCAGCCGAGTGTGAAGCGGTCGGGGATGAGAGTCAGCACCTCCAAGTCTGAGGCCATGGATCTCTGCCGGAAAACGGTGGAGTGTTCCCTCCGGGTTGGGAATGAGTTGCTGCCTCAAGCAAAGGAGTTCAAGTATCTCGGGGTTCACGAGTGAGGGCAAAATGGAGCGGGAGATGGACAGACGGATTGGTGCAGCGTCTGCAGTGATGCGGGCGCTGTACCGGTCCGTTGTGGTGAAGAGGGAGCTGAGCCGGAAGGCAAAGCTTTTGATTTACAGGTCCATCTACGTTCCAACCCTCACCTATGGTCACGAGCTTTGGGTAGTGACCGAAAGAATGAGATCGCGGATACAAGCGGCCGAAATGAGTTTCCTCCGCAGGGTGGCTGGGCTCAGCCTTAGAGATAGGGTGAGGAGCTCAGACATCCGGAGGGAGCTCGGAGTAGAGCCGCTGCTCCTCCGCATCGAAAGGAGTCAGCTGAGGTGGTTCGGGCATCTGATTAGGATGCCCCCCGGGCGCCTCCCTTTGGAGGTTTTCCGGGCACGTCCAACTGGGAGGAGACCCCGGGGCAGACCCAGAACCCGCTGGAGAGATTATATATCTCGTCTGGCCTGGGAACGCCTCGGGATCCCCCAGGAGGACCTAGAGAGCATGGCTGGGGAGAAGGAAGCCTGGGGGGCCCTGCTTAGCCGACTGCCACCGCGACCCGGCCCCGGATAAGCGGACGCAAATGGATGGATGGATGGATGGATGGAATACTGTTCTGTAAAGCAGTAATGGGACCATCATCTTCACTCATGACAGTAAAATGAGAATAACATATTTTACGAATTGTAACTAAATGTTACCCCACTTTGGATAAAATGTCTGCCCACTCTTCTACTTCAAAGAAGAAATGTGTTTTGTTGGGTGTGTTTTTTTCTGGTGGCTTGGCGTTAGAAGGAACTCTGTCTAATACAACTGGACCTGTGACCTGCTTAGGGGCCAGGGGCTTTTAAATGGAAGGCTAAATGAATAAAGTCGACACATGAGCAGATTCTTGCCACTGCACTGTGCTTTTGTTACCGATAAAGTTGTAGTTCTCTAGCGATCGCAGGTCATAGATGTGTTCCCGTGCGCTGGTGACCACTCGCTCCGACCCATTTCTAATCAAATAGGCCAGCAAGAGTAAGGCCTAGGAGGAGAGAGAGGGAAGAGACACAAAGAGAGAGAGAGACAGAGACAGAAACAGAAAATATATGCATGTTAGATGGCTCTATGTACAGATTGATTGGTAAATAAGGGGCTGCTGGTGCAGGTCAGTTGCAATCTGTTACAACTAGACATCCCCTGCCACTCTTCCTTCACACATGCAGTCCGTCCTAGAAATGTTCCGGAACATTTCTTGCATGGGGTCGTGTATCAATGGAAACAGGGATCAAAATCCCAGATGAAATCTGTTCCACCAATATCCCACCTCAAGACCTTGTGACATTTCCGAGTGTAGCAGTGACACCGCTAGAAGGGACAGATTCTGAAATATTTGAATGTCCTTAAGGTTGTCATTCACTTTGTTTATATTTCATCCATATCTAACTGTTCCTTATGTATTTATTTTGTGTATACTTGATTATTTTTATTATGTTACGTCTACTGCTTCCTTGCTGTTACCATGTCATTCATTTTGCTTTATGCTATTTTATTGTACAACACTTTGGTGAAATGTGTTTTCTTTTTTAATGTGCTCTATAAATAAATCAACTGAAACTTAAATAAGGCAGCTCCTCTCAGTCTGTCCTCTCATTTCTTTTTCTGTTGTGTTTTATGGAATAACCGTTGCATTACCCCCGTCTGCTGGACTGTCCTGTGACCATCTATTCTGACATTGCTATGCCATGTGTGAATGAATGGGTGCAAGACAGAAATGTTAAAGAACGTAGTTGCATGCGTGAATAGTGACAGTCACTAGTGGTGCCAGAAAGGTTATCCAAGTACATTCAGGTATCTGATGACAACACACAGCTGAGACCTTTAGATGTTCTGTCTGAACTTGATGGGACACTCAAACATGCCGTGGTTGACATATTTAACCCAGTAAGCCACGATAACTCTGACTTGAATAATGAACTTGTGTACTCCTGTACAAGTCAACAATTCAGCAGTTGAGCACAGCCAAGTTCGACTGCACAAAGTGGCCTTTCATTAGGAACAAGACGACCGGAGCAACCAACAGACTCCATCATGATAAAGATCGTCTCTGATTGCGATGCGTAGCCATGGTTACCGTACCTTGTAGACGCGTCTCCAGTTCTTCTTGTTGTCTTTGAGCATTCTGGTCCAAAGCATGTTCATCACTTCTGGGAACTGCTCGTACATGAAGGTCGACCTGCACGCACACGCACACACAGCAAAATGTAGTAACCTTAGTAGTAACACTTCTGTAACTGTGCGTTTCAGTTTGTGCATGCATGCAGTATGCAGATAAGTGTCATTATGCACGTGTGTGTGTGTGTAATGTGTGTGTGTGTGTGAAGTGCGCGTGTGCATGTGTGTGTGTGTGCGTGTGTGCATGCGTGTGTGTGCATGCGTCATACTTTGCGATCTCTCCCATCAGCTGTCCGGACGGGCCCCAGGGGTCGTCGTTGGTGGCCTCCCTCACCTTGGACTCGATCTCAGAGTAGTTCATCACCACATTGGTGCTGAGGGACAGAAACACACAGCACCTTAACAGGAGGCATCCCTGGGCCCCCTGGCCTGTCAAGAAACACGATGGGATGGGGACACACAGCCCCACCCTGTCCTCCTGGTCATGAATGCATGGGTGTGGATCACTGGTAGAGGTAGTCCCACAAATCAGACTGATGGCAGAAAAGCTCAAATCTGTGGGAGTGGGGCGTTTTCACTTCAAATTTCAAAAAAGAAAAAACTCCACGGTGGTGTGCACCAATTGCAAGACTCTTCTACAGCATTATCCATTGTATTGGAGGTCTAACTAATACGTTTGTTAAACATTGTCTTCTGAGCCCTCCATCTTGCCACTCTCAAATGAGTTTCTCTCCGAGTCTGGATGAATAGCTGTGTAACAAAACAGGAAACCCAGCGTAACTCCACCCCTCGCACTGGCTGGTTTTCGGCGCCTGCTCTTTGTAATCTCCGCCCAGAAGTTTGGCTATAGCAATGTCTTCTGGATCCTACATGAGTAGAAGAGGTACTCTCTCCCTTCACACACTCATGTCACAAAGGTCCACAAAAGTGAGATATTCTGTATTACGAGAATTAAATCACATTTCTTCCTCTTGACCCTGGTCGGGCTGAACAATATTGTAAAACAACATACCAATCATGTTGCGAGTATTATGACGAATATTGTGATTTTGATATGATTCACTCATCACTAATCACTAATTGTGGGGTCATTTTTGCAATACAATTTACATTTTCCCTGAAAAACTAATCAGAATGTGACAGTTGTTGGGTTCTATACCTAACAAACTTGTTTACTTACATCTGAAGAATAAATGGGTAGGCCAGGCCAGGGGGCATCTGTGCAGCACTACAGTACTTCATTTATAATTGTGTTATACATTGGGTCATTCTGCCAGCACCTACCACAAACCACTCAACCGCCGTTAGAGGCACGAGATGCTAGTCTCTTCTGCTTGCGCCTCAAACAGAAGATCATGGTTGCAGCTTCACGCACGTCCACACGCACATGCACATTCACACACATGCACACCACTAAACAGTTACTTGCTCCAAAGGCCCACACACATAATAAATAGCGACGGATGAAAGGCTGAGAGCTTTGCTGTGCTAATAAGGACCTCAGCTCACACACCTCAGCTCCCTGAATAATGAATGAAAGCTCTCTTCTGTAACCTGGTCACCAAACCCTCCCCAGCCCAGCAGACAATGGCTGTGAATGTGTGTGCAACTGTGTGTGTGTGTGCGCAACTGTGTGTGTGTGTGTGTGTGTGTGTGTGTGTGTGTGTGTGTGTGTGTGTGTGTGTGTGTGTGTGTGTGTGTGTGTGTGTGTGTGTGTGTGTGTGTGTGTGTGTGTGTATATAGAGGAGACAGTCAACCTGTCTGTCAACAAAACAACCTGTCCTTCTTTATAGCTTTGTTCTACAGATCCACTGAGCTAATAATGCAACTGGTCTTTGAAGTGTGTCTGTGTGTGTGTTTGTTCTGTGTGTCCATGACCGCTTCAATTATGCGTGTGTGCAAGGGGATATAGAGTCCAAGTCAAAGTGTTTTAGATAGACAACAACAGCAACAACAACAACATCATGATGTGGGATGGAAAACACTTCAAGGTTAATGATGTTTGCCAAAATAACCAGTGGTTATTGGAATAACTCCAGGAAACAGTGTAGCATCCTCATAAAAGGTCCTGGTTTTAATATCTCTGTTAGGACTCACAGAGTCATTCCTCATGAAGTCAGGAACACAGACTGAGGAGCCCTGGCCTGTACCATTCATGCACTTTTTACAATATAAAATGTTACATGCAGAATTATGCTTATGGGGCGTTATGTGTTGATGTAGACATTACATTTACATTTCGGGCATTCGGCAGACACTTTTATCCAAAGCGACTTACAAAAAGTACATTTGTTGAAGGAAAGGAGACAGTAATATATAGCTGTGGTACATAGCGATAAGAATAGAGCTGTTTTTGAGCATTCATAGTTACAAGGCTAATAGAACGAGTTTCATAATTGCTAGGTTGCCAGCAAAAACGGTGGGATAAGAGCAGACGTGACATTCTGAGCATATTAGCAACATCTAAGAACATACAATATGCTAAGCAATGCTATTAATAATGCCAAGATGTACAAACATGCAAGTTTGTGCTCGGGTTTGCAGAGGGAAGGCGGGGGGGTTATGCAGAGGCCAGGTGAACTCTGAACTGGTGGGTCTTGAGTCTCTTGCGGAAGTTGGTGAGCATCTCTACCATCCTGACGGTTCCAGAACAGAGAAAAGTTGGGACTTGGCAGAGCGATGCCTGTTTTTAGTGAAGGTGTTACCAGTTGTCTAGCCGAGACATCATTGACAATCGAA
>PIJE02000248.1:463934-471434 GCA_002895965.2 Coryphaenoides rupestris
AATAATAATAATAATACATTTAATTTATATAGCGCTTTTCTGGGTACCCAAAGTCGCTTCACACACAAAAAAATTAACTACAAGTATGAGACGAAACATTTTAAAACTAGAGTCCGTTGGAGGGGAGGATGATTGACAGGTCAATGCGAGTTTGAAGAGGTGGGTCTTGAGGGCCTGTTTGAAGGAGGGGAGGGTGGGTGATTGTCGGATGTGGATTGGGAGGGTGTTCCAGAGGGAAGGTGCGGCAACTGAGAAGGCCCTGTCGCCCCAGGTCCGGAGCTTGGTCCTATGGACTGACAAGCATTTTGTGTCAGCGGACATGAGGTGATGGGTAGGGGTGTGGCGGGGGAGGACGAGGTCGGAGAGGTAGGGAGGGGTAGTAGTAGTATTTTAAAGTTTGAAGTTGATCCTGTATTTAACTGGGAGCCAGTGAAGATTGTTAAGGACAGGGGTGATGTGATCTTGGCGGTGGGTGGAGGTGAGCAGGCGGGCAGCGGAGTTCTGGACGTATTGAAGTTTATTGAGGGTTTTGTTGGGTGAGCCGTAGAGGATGCTGTTGCAGTAAGCGATCTCATTCTTTCGGTCACTACCCAAAGCTCGTGACCATAGGTGAGGGTTGGAACGTAGATGGACCTGTAAATCGAGAGCTTCGCCTTCCGGCTCAGCTCCCTCTTCACCACAACGGACCGGTACAGCGCCCACATTATTGCAGACGCTGCACCAATCCGTCTGTCCATCTCCCGCTCCATTTTGCCCTCAGTTGTGAACAAGACCCCGAGATACTTGAACTCCTTCGCTTGAGGCAGCAACTCATTCCCAACCCGGAGGGAACACTCCATCGTTTTCCGGCAGAGAACCATGGCCTCAGACTTGGAGGTGCTGACTCTCATCCCGACCGCTTCACACTCGGCTGCAAACCGCCCCAGTGCATGCTGGAGGTCACAGTCTGATGTAGCCAACAGAACCACATCATAGAGCAGAGATGCAATTCTGAGGTCCCCAAACCGGACACTCTCCTCACCTCGGCTGCGCCTTGATATTCTGTCCATGAAGATCATGAACAGAATCGGTGAGAAGCCAAGACCAAGGAGCTGATTGTGGACTACAGGAAGCGGAGAGGAGAGCACCCCCCCATCTCCATCGACGGTGTTGCATTAGAGAGGGTCAGCAGCTTCAAGTTCCTCGGCGTGCACATCTCCGAGGACCTCACATGGACCACGCACACCACACATATGGTGAAAAAGGCCCAACAACGCCTGTATTTCCTCAGGCGACTGAGGAAATTCAACATGTGCCCCCGCATCCTCAGAACATTCTACTCCAGTACCATCGAGAGTGTTCTTACAGGATGCATCACCGTCTGGTACGGGAACTGCACCGCACTGGAGCGTAGAACACTACAGAGGGTGGTGCGGACGGCCCAGTACATCGTTGGAGGTGAGCTTCCCTCCCTCCTGGATATATACACCAGGCGGTGCGTGGCCAAGGCCAAATGGATTACTAAAGACAATAACCACCCCAGCCACGAACTGTACACACTTCTACCGTCAGGCAGGCGATACCGCAGTATCAAGTGACGAGCAGACTCAGAGACAGCTTCCACAGTCAGGCCATCAGGCTGCTGAACAAGTGCTAGTGCTAAGTGTTACTGCTAGTGCTAAGTGTTACTGCTAGTGCTACTGCTTAGTGCTGGTCCTGGTGCTAAGTGCTGGTAGTAGTGCTGGTGCCGGTGCTACTGCTAGTGTTAGTGTTACTGCTAGTGCTAGTGTTACTACTAGTGCTAGTCTGGGTGCTAATTGCTGGTGCTAGTGTTGTTCTAGTGTGTTATAGTGTGTTCTTGTGTGACTGTCTGAGGAAGTATTCTGTGACATTCTGTGAATGTCAAAATATAACAATGTATATTTTATTACATTGATTTATATTTGTATTGCTCCCCTTAATATTTTTTGTATACTTTATTTTATCTTATACAGTTTTCTTTTGTTTAGATTTTTTGTAGCTTTAATATAGTTTCTATTCTATTTTTATTTCTATTTGTATTCTTTTATAACTGCAGTCGGATGTCGGGCGTTTTGCACATACGATTTTCACTCACTGCTTATACTTGTGTAAACTGTGAAGTGACAATAAAATACTTGAAACTTGAAACTTGAAACTTGTTGTCCACCAACAGGTTCTTGGGTTGCCGCCACGACAGGCACCGACAGCCTTTTGACCACAGCTCCGAGCTGCAGCCTCTACAATGGAGGCTCTGAACATGGCCCACTCAGGTTCCATGTCCCCAACCTCCCCCGGGATGCACGAGAAGTACTTCCGGAGGTGGGAGTTAAAGACCTTACGGACAGGGGCTTCCACCAGACGTTCCCAGTTCACCCTCACTACACGTTTGGGTTTACCAGGTCTGTCTGGCAGCCTCCCGCGCCATCTGATCCAACTCACCACCAGGTGGTGATCAGTTGACAGCTCTGCTCCTCTCTTCACCCGAGTGTCCAAAACATGCGGCTGCAGATCTGCTGATATGATTACAAAGTCGATCAGCGACCTTTGGCCTAAAGTGGTCCGGTACCAGGTACACTTGTGGACCGCCCTATGTTCGAACATGGTGTTTGTTATGGCCAGTCCATGACTAGCACAGAAGTCCAATAACAAAACACCACTCTGGTTCAGATCGGGCAGGCCGTTCATCCCAATCACTCCCCTCCAGGTTTCTCCATCATTGCCCACGTGTGCGTTGAAGTCCCCCAGTAGAACTATGGAGTCCCTAGATGGAACCCTTTCCAGGATGCCACCCAAGGACTCCAAGAAGGCCGGATACTCTGAGCTGCTGTTTGGTGCGTAGGCACACACAACAGTCAGAGCCTTCCCCCCAGCGACTTGCAGTCGCATGGAGGCGACCCTCTCGTTCACCGGAGAGAACTCCAACACAGCGGCGCTCAGTCGGGGACTTCAAATAACCTGCACATTTATTTTGAATGTTGAGGCTTCTTTTTCGACATTTATATATTTATATGTATTTATATAGTTCATGTATTTATTCATTTATTTATTCATTAGCTGTTTTTGTCCTCCATTATCTCGTACCCTGACCCAGGCGAAAAGTCAAAAACGTGTTATGAAATAGAGCTTTTTACTTAGCGGTTTCCATATTGTTTTGCAATAACTAATACGGTTAATGTTGGGGATTTTTTTCTAAGTGATGGTCCACTGATACTGAGGGACATTTCCAATTCACCAGCGTACCTTAAACCATTAGGCCTACATTTGGTGTTCTGATAAAAGTCCAGAACATAAAAATAAATACAACTAAAAGACATGTAATAATGTCAGAATCTCGTCAATCGTCAATAGAATAACCCATTGTAATGGGTCGCTATGTTAACCCACGGGCGAGTTGTGCAGTCGTCCTGTAGTCTCACACTAGATGGCGCCATTGTGCCGTCGCCAAGCCATCGCCAAGCCATGTGCCAGTCTCGATATGAAAGCGCAGTCTTGAAAGACCCACATCACGATCTGTCGCCAACTAAGTTTCAATATACACGGTAGGCCTATGTACAGACAGCGTAGTCCATTGAAACTTCCCATGTATTGCATTATTTCACGGGTTTAAGATGTGGGCCTATAATGCTGCCTCCTAGTGATCGCCCATATTTTGATGGCCGATGTGGAAGTCTACTCTATATGGCCTACTATTGGTGACGCTTTATAAGCAACTCGTTTTGACAAGCATTGTAAACATGTGTGACTTGCATCGGCCTATTTGGTCTGGTCCTTATTTAAGTAGGCCTAGAAACACAATTCATCGTGTCCCAAGGTATTATTTCGGTAGGCCTACATGGAAACGCCACACTGTTCTTTATTCAAGAAGCCAAAGCAGAAAATAGAGCAACTCCTATTTTCCATAATCGAGGTCAAATGTGTTTTTCAATTACCTTTGGGAATTAGTCGCCCCGGACGTCGACGGCTCTGCCTGCCAATCATTTTTCGCTGACTGTTGAACTCTATATTGGATCAATAGACCCATATTTCCGGATCTATTAAGGCATTATATGGAATGAAGTAGGCATTGTTCTTTTTCATTTTTTTTTCCTGTGGAGCCGCGGTTTGTTTTGTTGAACAGACAAAAACAGAAACAGATGATAAAATAAGGTAACAATTATCCTCAAGTATGCTCATTGTTATGTTGAGCTAATTATTGTTATTGTCCCTTGTGTTTGGCTGTGTGTCTTGTGGCTGGATCAGGACAACAGTATGGGGGATGGCTTGCTTGTGAGTTATTGCTCAGCCTCATTAAGTCTACCGCTGGTTCTCCTTTAATAGATACAAGACTTCTTCTCCTTTAATACATAGGCGTAGGAAACCTGTTTTCGGCCCTATCATTTAAAACTCATCATTAAAACATCGTTTGTGTCAACATTTTATTGTATTATTTATTGGATTAGAAGTTAGGCCCAGCTGTGGGTAAATTTGCCTAAGCAACAAAACAAGTGATATGTATCCTAGCCTGGTCTGTGTTTTATGTGTTTTTATGGGATGGCATTTGACATTTAAGCATCTGTAAATTAACTGATTAAAATAAAAATATGTTAAACTTATGGTTTCAAACATAACAGATGTGTATAGGCCTATACCACTTATTGTTGTAATGTCTATAAAGTCCAGGTTTTTCTAAGCCATTTTGATACATTTGTGAAATTGAGAATTGTGTAAAAAGAAACCGAAATTCACATTTTGTAACAAAGCCTTTAAGTCAAACCTGGAAGCGTTATTCGGCCTATATATATATATTTATGGACACGGATATAAGCAGTGATGGGAACCGGTGAACTTAGCCCAGAGAGAGAGAGAGAGAGAGAGAGAGAGAGAGAGAGAGGGAGGGGGGAGGGAGCGAGAGAGAGAGCGCGGAGCATGGATGCGAGGAGGTGAAATGATAGCGAAGCAAGGAGGGAGGGAGAAGCACTGTGTGACCGCATGGGCGGACCTGAGTCTATACTCTCGCCTTTGTTTGGGGGGCGGCTCATCCCCTCCCCTTACATCCCCCCCCCACCCCCCCTCACCCCCCACCCCCAGAGAGAGAGAGAGAGAGAGGATAGATAGAGAGAGTGTTTGGTTCTCAGAAAGTCCTTTGGGAAGAGTCACGAAGCGTTATCCTCAAAGAGCAGCAGCAGGGAGAGACAGAGATAGGCAAGAGGCAGGGACGGAACAACCTCAGTTAGAAACAACTGCAGCTCCGCAATAACACAACATCCGACAGACCCGGAGAGACAGACCCGGAGAGACAGAGCCGGAGAGACAGACCCGGAGAGACAGACCCGGAGAGACAGCGCCGGAGAGGCAGACCCGCAGAGGCAGCCCCGGAGAGACAGCGCCTGAGAGACAGACCCGGAGAGGCAGAGTCGGAGAGACAGAGCCGGAGAGACAGACCCGGAGCGATAGATCCCGGAGAGACAAATCACGGAGGGATCCCAGGACCAATAAGAGGGACTTGTCAGATCATGATGACATGTGATCTCCAGCGGTAGCGGACTCCTCTCCTGACAGCTCAGCGGGACTCAGCGGAACTTCAGAACCCTGCAAAAGACCCACTCGGTCCGCGGGTCTCGGTGGCACTTCAACATTTTGTTTGGGACTTTCGGAGGATAATATAAAATAATATAATATAAATGCCTTCCATCTGGCCTATGGGCTATTACGCGGACAACGTGTCGGGGTTTTGTCCTTAATTGTCCTATACGCGCAAAAGGAAGGAACAAATCAAACCCCAAATCGGACCCGAGCCACCACAACCACCTCGCAGGTTTAGCGCAACTCTGGGGGGAAACGGAGGCAGCGAGACTTAGACTAGAGTTAAGGGACCCGGTTGGACCGGAGTGTCGAGACGCGGTCTGTGGATGTTCGGCATCCAGGAGGGCATCCAGAGGAGCGGCAGCGGCCTGAAAGAGGAGCCGCTGGCAGGCATGAACGTGGTGCGGGGCTGGATGCAGGGTGGCGGGGTGCTGGACGCCCACACGGCCGCCCAGAGGTGAGCTCATTACGTACCTGGCCGCTTGGATCTCATCTCCGATCTGTTGAAGTGGACCGAGAAAAACGCTTCTGAGTGTCTGAGTGTTGCTGGGGGAACAGAGGACAAGGGTCTTTTAGCCGGGGTCTTGTTTTGGCCAGGTCGTTACTGGGACATAATTTAGCCCCCCTATCATTTATGAGTTCAATTAGTCGAAAATGCTGATCAACTGTGTGTCCAGGCCTAATTAATCGGCTTTGGAATAAAATATGTATACAGTTTATAAACAACTAGGTCTATATTAATTTGACATTTTATAGTGTAGGCTACACATCAGAGAATCACATGGCTGATAAAAACAAAAAGTATCCACTCCTCATCCTATAGCCTAATAGATCACATTGACAGAGAATAAAAGTCCCATTTCATCAGATTGTTTTGATGAATGTGTAAAGTACTGATCAATATATATAGTCTTGACATAGTGATGCATATGTGTGAGACCCGTTCTCTCCTGTGCCTTCCCCCGCAGTGGAGTGGGTCTGGCCCGGGCTCACTTTGAGAAGCAGCCGCCCTCGAACCTGCGGAAGTCCAACTTCTTCCACTTCGTGCTGGCCCTGTACGACCGCCAGGGCCAGCCCGTGGAGATCGAGAGGACCTCGTTTTTGGGTTTCGTTGAGAAAGAGAAGGTCGGACAATTCTTGCTTTATTATGTCACACAAATCAGACTTTTCTATTTCTATATGTGCAATAATAATAGTTCAGAGAGTTGTAGCCCAATGTTCCAGTCTAAAAGAAAAGGAAAGAAAAGGCCGCTTATACAGATAGGCCCTACATGAGGATGTTTATTTTCCTAATATCCTAATTTACATTTTACGGAACTCCAATATAGTAATTTATCATTCAACGGTGAAGCGTTTATATCAGACAATTTGTAGTCTAATGTAATGTTGAGTTTTGATTTCTCATTGTTGTTAAATTATTAGTGTAATAATGATAATATGATGGAGATAATAATAATAATAATTAATAAGCAAACATAGGTTAATACTACTACTACTACTACTACTACTACTACTACTACTACTAATAATAATAATAATAATATAAACAACAACAATAATAATAATATTAGTTATTATTAGTACGATAATGAATGCGACTGTGATTATGATTATATTACGATTATATAATAAGAATAAAAACAATAATACAAATAACAACAACGATAATAATATGAATAATAATAATTAGGATTATGATTATTAGTGTAATGATGATATTATTATTATTATTATTATTATTATTATTATTATTATCATCATCATCGTTATTATTAATATCATTATTATTACTAGCCTACTATTAATATTACCATTATTATTATTATTGTTATATCATTCTCAGCACTAATTGGATGTTTAGCGCGGGTTTGTGCGGGTTAATCTCTAACACAACTTTAGTGTGTAAACCACCGTCGGGGTCCCGCGGCCTCCTCCCGA
>PIJE02000248.1:476434-481434 GCA_002895965.2 Coryphaenoides rupestris
GAGAGAGAGAGAGAGAGAGAGAGAGAGAGAGAGAGAGAGAGAGAGAGAGAGAGAGAGAGAGAGAGAGAGAGAGAGAGAGAGAGAGAGAGAGAGAGATTGAGTTGACAGTGATTCATGTGGGTCTGAGGCTAGAAGCTAGTTCAGAGGGAGGTGCATGACCTACTCTTTCCTCATGGTGCTCAATGTGGAACAAAACCCAGACCTCGCTGAGTTATGAGCACAATTTCCTCTGATATTTTCCCCCCTCGATGTACCTATTTAAAATCCTAACCCAAATCAATTTAATTTTCATAGGTAGCGATGAATTAAACAAAACAAAGTTTTCCCATTGCCCCGCTGCAGAAATCAATCAATTTATTGGTCGTAAAAGCCATCCATTGTGTTCGGTTGTTATTTGTTGAACAGATGAAAGTTGGTGTAATGTTGAAGTTGTGTGGTGTCTTGAGTAGTTGGTTCTTCTCTCGTTTTACGTTGCGATTGGCTGATGGCCACATCACTCATATATAGAGTTAAACGTCTCCCATGTCGGCCTTAAAGAGTTACAACACGCTTATAACTCGCTGTCTGAACGTGGTTCACACTTTTATCATCTCATCCCATAGCAAAATGTTCCTCCCGCAGTTATTCAATAAGCCTGTGAGCATGCTGAGCGGGCACAGGCTCGGGCACCGCTTACAAATTGGCTCTCTCCCAGGTGTGTGGGCAGAAATCGGAAGACATTGTGGACAGAATATGCATGTTTTGCACGAGTTCTGTCTATTTTTTATGAGCTTGAGCGGCTCTTCCTGCGTCTAGGGAATACAGTTTGCCGGCTAGAAAATGTCAATAACAATGTACAGGCACAATCGCATACATATACTGAATACATATACCGGCTATTCCTATGGGATATATTAAAAGAATCAAGCTGAACTTATGGGACGTATGCAAATCTTGGAAGTACTTTGTAAAGGTTTCTGTTTTCATTGAAAGACGTTTTTTACTCCAGCAGAAAAATGATAATCAACATCTGTACTATTGTCAGAAAAATGGAAAACAATCATGTTGCAATCTGAAGAGGGGGTGGATTTCTCTCCAGAACAAAGTGATCTTCTATGCACTCAGCAGTGTATGCCAACCACATACATACATACAGTACATAGAGCCGCAGTGGGGTGTCTGGGCGCCAACATATTGTGAACCGGCCTGGTTTATTTTTTTATGCGAGTTACATGCACCACGATGCCTCGTATATATGTGTAGATGCACGCCTACATGAATATGTCATCCGTGAGCCTGAATAACGCTTATGAAAGGCTTATGGAAGGGGATGCGATGTTGCACCCGATGGTAGCGTGATGTCATGTCAGAAAGACGGATGGATGGAAGACCCACAGACCACCACCCCAAGAAGGTGATGATGGAGGTTGCTAGACCCGGCAGAACATCGATGTACAGACACCACTGCTCTCTTGTGATTGACCGAGTGGAGCTGTTCCGTTGTGTGTGTGTGTGTGTGTGTGTGTGTGTGTGTGTGTGTGTAGGTGTAACTTTGTGTGTGTGTGTGTGTGTGTGTGTAATCAGGAAGCCGAGGTGTTACTTTTAGTGCTGAAGTGTCGGGAGTGTGTAGGAAGTAATGATGTCATCTGACATAGGTCCATATGCAGTCATGTTATTTAATGTTCTGTCTTCAAAAACTGTGCGGAAACAAAAAACCCTGAAACAGTCTATTTCCCTCTCTCTCTCTCTCTCTCTCTCTCTCTCTCTCTCTCTCTCTCTCTCTCTCTCTCTCTCTCTCTCTCTGTATCTCTCTGTCTCTCTCTCTCCAGGCTATTGTTTATGAAGGCCAGGATAAGAACCCAGAGATGTGCAGAGTGCTGCTGACACATGAGATCATGTGCAGGTGAGGAAAACCCATTCTCTCCTTTCTTTCTCTCACTCAACCCTCTCCTCTCCTCTCCTCTCCTCTCCTCCTCTCCTCTCTCTCCTCTCCTCTCCTCTCCTCTCCTCTCCTCTCCTCTCCTCTCCTCTCCTCTCCTCTCCTCTCCTCTCCTCTCCTCTCCTCTCCTCTCCTTTCTTCTCACAAGAATTTCACAAAAACTTTATTTCTGCCCCCACTTACCAATCTCTCTCTCTCTCTCTCTCTCTCTCTCTCACACACACACACACACACACACACACACACACACACGCACACACACAACCCCCCCTCCTCACCCATACACACACAATTGGGTTAAGTGGAAGGCGTATTTGTTGGGGAAGATTAGTTCTCCTAACTTGGTTGTTGGTTTAATTATAATCCAAAGATGAATTTCATCAGAAATAGGTTGTTGGAAAATTGTCCTATATATAGAGGCATTTTACCAGCCTTCTCTTTGTTGTGCATGTGTGTGTGTATGTGTGTGTGTGTGTGTGTGTGTGTGTGTGTGAGGAAGGAGAGAAAGGAAATAGAAACAGAATGTGTGTGTGTCAGAGTTTCTGGGTGTGTGTGTGTGTGTGTGTGTGTGTGTGTGTGTGTGTGCATGTGAGGAGGAGAAAAAGGAAATAGAGACAGAATGTGTGTGTGTCAGAGAGTGTGTGTGTGTGCGCGTGTGTGTGTGTGTGTGTGTGTGTGTGCGTGTGTGTGTGTGTGTGTGTGTGTGTGTGTGTGTGTGTGCGTGTGTGTGATGCCTGGTTAATTAGGACACAGAGAAACTCATTAGTCAATTTGAACCCTCCTGTTGTTCCCTGGCTAACAAATGGGCCTTCCTTCTCAATCTGACGATGAAATATAGTCAAGGACTTTTTCTCTCTATCTTTACCACACACACACACACACACACACACACACACACACACACACACACACACACACACACACACACACACACACACACACACACACACACACACACACACATACACCCACATGCACCCACGCACTAGTTTTAAAAATTCAAATTTAGCACATAAATTAAGTTATTCTTGCTTGCTGACCTTGGCTCAGAGCAACTTTAACTGTACCGTTATAAATTGGTATTCATCTATATGCACCATGTAAGCAGTGTCTTCAGCCGGTGATCCCCAAGCCGTAATATTTTATTGTAATATTTTATTTCATAGCTTATCGTATACTGCATAAAGCAGTTAGGGAGGCAAACAGAATGGGATGTCCCATTGAAATTCCGATATGATTTGCATTGAATGTAGACATAATTGTGCATGACGTACAACTTTGAGATACAATTATTTCTGTTTATCGCGTGCGGAGCAAAGTTATTTGCATAAATAAAATATTTAGCAAAGCATACATTTTACCAGCTTCTTTGGGTCTCTTTGCCGCTCTGTGTGACATCATACACACCATCTGTAAGTATGACCATATTCAGGAATATTACCACATATAGGAACGTGACCACATTTTTTCTTGTTCCATAGTTTCGCTTAATATTTGACTGCAGCAGCAGGCATAGTGCATACATATTGGTTTAATGTGGTTCGGTTTTTTAGGCAAATTTCAATGAAGATCATCGGTAAAAGTGACCAAATATCGGCCCATCTGCCCCCCCACAGACACTGCCCCCCCCACAGACGCGCACTCAGCTCGTGGGATTGCAACTGATTGCAACAGAATATCGATTCTCTGTGTCACGACCGTAAAAACCCAACAAAACACCCACTTCACAGAATACTGTTAAGACCACTGCTCACGAAGTCTTTTCCTCCTGTACCAGTAGTGCAGTGAGGGGGGGGGAGGGGGGTCAGTAGCAGTAGTGCAGTGAGGTGGAGGTGGGGGGGAGGGGGTCAGTAGCAGTCGTGCAGTGAGGTGGGGGGGGAGGGGGTCCAGTAGAGTATGAAGTGAGGTGGGGGGGAGGGGGGTCAGTAGCAGTAGTGCAGTGAGGTGGGGGGGAGGGGGGTCAGTAGCAGTCGTGCAGTGAGGTGGGGGAGGAGGGGGGTCAGTAGCAGTAGTGGCAGTGAGGTGGGGGGGAGGGGGGTCAGTAAGCAGTAGTGAAGTGAGGTGGGGGGGAGGGGGTCAGTAGCAGTAGTGAAGTGAGGTGGGGGGAGGGGGGTCAGTAGCAGTCGTGCAGTGAGGTGGGGGGGGGAGGGGGGTCAGTAGCAGTCGTGCAGTGAGGTGGGGGGGGAGGGGGGTCAGTAGCAGTCGTGCAGTGAGGTGGGGGGGGTGCAGTTGTAGTGCAGCAGCACATGCAGCTTCCAATACAAACAGCTGCTGCTGCTGCTGAGGTTACAGTTATTGCATTTACCCCCATGTCCTCGTGTGCCGAGTCTCTCTCTCTCTCTTTCTCTCTCTCTCTCTCTCTCTCTCTCTCTCTCTCTCTCTCTCTCACTGCCTCTCCCTCTCTGTGTCTCACACTCAATTTTGCTGTCTCTCTCTCTCCCACTTTTGCTGTCTCTCTCTCACTGTCTCTCTCTCTTTCACTGTCTCTCTCTTTCACTGTCTCTCTTTGTCTCTCTCGCTCTCTCTCTCTCTCTCACACACTGTCTGTCTCTCTTTCTCTCTCGCTATCTTGCTCTCTCTCTTTCACTTGCATGCACACAGCCCCCCACACACACTTGCTGCAAGCTTACACAGATATATTTTCATTTTTGCACACATGCACATAAAATCAACACACACACACACACACACACACACACACACACACACAGCCCAGGGTGTCCATTAATCAATGTAGTTCATTGTCATGGTGGTGCTATTAGCCATATGTTCCCAGCCAGTCTGCCAGCACGCTGGTTCAGAACCCAGCAAGGCTCGTCTGAGTGCGGCTGGAAACGGATGCTTTCCTGTGGAACGTGTGAGGAAGAGGAAGGGCTGGTGTTGTGAGTGACAGCTCACACAGTATACTGCTGTATAGACACAGTCCTCATCACAACATTAGCTTCTATGTCATCGGCCGCCACCAATTCTCTGAAAAGTTCTGAAAAAATGGCTAATTAAGATATCAGCAAACAAAACATCACCTTAAACAGTAATAAGTGAACAAAGGACGAATCTTTACTAAACTTTTCATGAATACATT
>PIJE02000249.1:0-15000 GCA_002895965.2 Coryphaenoides rupestris
AAAAGAGAGAGTCGCATGGAGCTCTTCCTCGTCGTGGTGACGCTGCTGAGGCGCTTCCAGTTCGTCTGGCCAGAAGACGCGGGGCCTCCGGACTTCACGCCCGTGTTCGGGGCCACCCAAGCCCCCAAACCCTTCAGCATGCTCTTCAGACGGAGGCGGGCTCAGAGCCACTGACCACTGCTTTGTGATTGGAAATAGAAACGCACTTCTCCTCTGTATTAACTGATGACTTAGCACTGTTGAATTTGCACTGTTCTTGTAAACCCAAAAAGCACAAATGAATCTAAAAAAATTTATGGTGAAACTTGTGCTGTAAAACAACAAATAGAAATGTTGAAACAAGCAGCAGAATCTGAAAATACTGAATCACCTACAAAACTACACAGACAATATGGAATCATTTAAAAGCATGTAACTGGCTGCGGAAAGTGTGTGTGTGTGTGTGTGTGTGTGTGTGTGTGTGTGTTTACTTAATTTGGCCCGCAGATGTTATCCACGTGTGTGTATAAGATATTTTCATGTCGATTTATTATCGTTTTTCGTGGCTTTTAATTTAATTAAAATAAACTATTTTAAATAAAAGATGGAATTTGTCAATAATTTATGTAGAAGGGGTGAGGGGATGGGAGTGTCATTGTTCTCTTTACTTGTATACAGTGTATTTCTTTTTCCCTGTGTAGGCCTGTATATTAGACTGTACAGTATATTGAATTTGTGTATCTGTGACAGTGTATTTTTAGTTTATCTGTAAAAGACTCAATATGTTAACATAACAGTTGGTTTTAGGTTGTGTCATTACTACGTGATTCATGCATACAAATATCCCCCAGAATGCAGAAAATGATCACAAAGTGAATATAAATGTGTATGGAATAGAATCGCACGCCTGCCCAGCTACTTATGCAGGCAACTTATGCAATTATGAAACTCTTTCTATTCGTCTCGTAAATATGAATGCTCGAAAACAGCTCTGTTCTTATCTTCAGGGACCACAGTGATATATCGCTGCCTCTCCTTCAACAAATGTACTCTTTGTAAGTCGCTTTGGATAAAAGCGTCTGCCAAATGTAAATGTAAATGTAAAAAATGTAAATGTATGGGAGCGATGACCTCGTGACCCACGTGTCTTTGTTGCGCCTCCACTTGTCATAGTTCACCTCCTTCCGCGTCTTGTTCCCCGTGTGTTGTGTGTATCTGTTTAGCAGTGGTTTCATGTTTTATTCTGTACTTTGTGTATTCCTGTGTTGATTTCAAAGAAAGAAACCCCCCCCCCCCAAATTCTGAGAAGGGGGCGGCTTTGCTGAGTCGACATTACTTCTCTGTGGATGCCGTGTCCTGGGATCATGTTCCACCCAGAGACGTCCCTTCTGCCTCGCACCCCCCCCACACACACCCAAACCCAAACCCACCCCACACAGAGCCAACACTCTGCAGGTCAGAGATCACAATGCGATTTCACTCGCAGTTTTCTTGAGTTACTCGAGGGAGACATTTCGAGGACAAACCTGAATCCCACTGACTCCCCGAGGTCAGTAGCCGGCAGTTAACAGACCAGGTCGCCGCCAGGTAAGCCATCGACCACATGGGGCCCTGGTGGGAAGTGTCTTGTTGTAGTACTTCCTTGAAAAGCTCCTATAGCTCCTATGCCTTGACAAATGCCTGACCCCACGGTCTTCAAACATTCAAACGTTTACATTTTTCTCTTTAAATAGCCCCACCTTGATATATGCTGCATATACAGTATATATACTGTATATGTGTGTGTTTGTGTGTTATTATGCTTCTTGTATCATGCTATGAATTAAGTAGAAAATGCTAGAGTGCTATGAATTAAGCTGTAAATGTTTTGTTATTGCACAGAACACTGGAAACATCTTACAACTTAAATGGACTCAAACTCCAGACTAACCCACCCCCTCTTTCGCTGCTGCTGCTGCAGATTTCTCGATGGATCACGTGCTGAACATTGCTGACCGATACGTCCTCACGCCCCACGTGTACCCGGCGTCATGGCCCGAGGACGGGGCTCTCCGCCAGGTCCTCAGCCTCCTTCTGCTGACCAACGTGGGGGCGGAGTTGCTCTACGTAGGGTTCGCCACCTTCAGCTTTTACTATGTCTTCGATCATCGGCTCCTGAAGCACCCGCACTTTTTGGAGGTATATAAATACGCAGGTGTATTATGTATATATTATAAGAGAAATAAGCTCAGGCTTCCCTTCAGCTCTGTCAGGGAGGAGTTCATCGTGGCGCGGGCACGATGAACACCTGCAGTACACCGGATTGAGGGACGCCAGAGTATCCGGTGCAGGGATCGCCGTGAGGACGGGGAGGAAATGGAGGGCAGCCGAGGCAGTCCAGCAGGCAGGGGTTCGGCTACAGCACAAGGCTCTGCTTGGGAGTGTGACACGGGGCAGGGACGGATTCGGGAGCTCAACATCGACCCGATGCGACACGGCCAGCGGGAAGGAGAGGCGGAAGCTGGTCAGGGAGGAGGTGCAGTGGAGGAAGAGACTGGGTGAGACTGGGTGATGGCAGTTGACCTTGACAGGCAGTTGAAAATCCCAGCGCATATCGTCCAGACCTCGCTGAGACCAGACAGCGTATTGGTCTCGGATGCCACCAGACAAGCTCGTCCTCAACAGTGCCCTGGGAGGAGAGGATGGAGGAGCCCCAGGAGAGGAAGAAGGAGGAAGAGTACCAGGAGCTGGTTGAGGACTTCCACAAGAACGGGTGGAGGACCAGATGCATGCCAGTGGAGGTGGGCAGCCGGGGGATTAGCGGGCCACTCCCACAGCAAGGCCTATTGAACCCTGGGCATTACAGGAGCAAGTAGGAGAAGCGCCATCAGTAACAGCGTGGAGGTGGCAGAGAGAGCATCTAGATGGCTCTGGCTGAAAAGGGGTGACCAGTGGGGGCAGTAGAATGCCACTTGGACACAGGGCCGAGGCTTGATCAACCTCGGTCGGGTCACCTGGACAAGGGTGTCTGTTGCGAGACCCGAAACACCTGAGGACTCCAGGATACAACACTGATGATGTGTCCAGGGTTGTGCATCAGGGGATGTATGAATCACTGAAACTGTATATCAGAAAATAGCTGATCTTAAGCCGTTAGCATTCTGAACAACTGCTGGTAGGTCTGCATGCCAACGGTTTAAGATCAAAACCTGGCACCGTTCTGTACTCCTCTTCACTGTATCTAAACCCCTTCATAGAGACATCAGGCCATCGCCACCACCTGGGTACGCTGGAGTGGTGGTGGGTGGGTTGACGAGGTCATTAAAACAAACGTCTATCCTAAGTGCGCTTGACGCATTTCCGTTCACAGAGGCAGCTGCAGAGAGAGCTGAGGCTGGGGGTGACCGCCATCTTCTGGATGAGTTTCCCCACAGTTGCCCTGTTCTTCGCCGAGATCAGAGGATACAGCAAACTCTACGACGACATCAGTGAATCCCCATCAGGTCAGACCTACACCCCGGGACACAGGGAACACGCCGTCTTGACTGAAGCACTTCAGATTCTGGTTGTGAGCAGAAATGACGGCCCTTAAAGCTGCACTATATACTACATTTTTCCATTAGCAACCTGGACGAAGAGTGGACCAGAATAAAAACTATTATAGAGACAAATTCCCTGAATGGATTGACCCATGAAAGGCTGCATTTTAGAAGCTTAACCTTGAGAAACTTTCTACGGTAGTTCAGATATTTAGCTGCAGTAGAAAAGTTACATAGTGCAGGTTTAAGTTGCAGGTAGACACAATCGCTTTAGATTGTGAACGTATAGAATTGTACACGATGCACGACCGTCCTGTTCATAATATTGTACTTTTAAGACATAGCTGAAAAATTACAACCAGGCTTGCATTCCAAAGGTTTTTCTACAAATGTACTAATTTTAAATTGCTTTGGATAAAAGTGTCGGCTAAATGCCCTAAATGTAAATGTAATGTCATGTCGGGTGGTCCCTGTCCTATAGGCTGGCCTGGGGTGATCCTGAGTGTGGCTGGTTTCCTCTTCTTCACAGACATGGTAATCTATTGGATGCACCGGGTCCTGCATCATAAAAGCGTTTATAAGGTGAGATGGCCGTTAGTAATTTTGTTGTCAATTTTAATTGTGAAAATGGAATAGGAACAAGAATCCATTGCGTCTTTATTGACTGGTGAATTTGACATTAGGCCAAGGGATTGCAGAAAAAAACACCATATTTTAAATCACATCTTATGTCCTCTAATTTCGATGTGTTAAGTCACTCGGGGGGACGACAACCAAATTCCCACATGAGCGCATAGCACCAATAGCATCACATAAACGGTGACGATGTGAGTGAAGAGACTTCGCTCTCAAGTTCTCAAGTTTCTAATCTGAAATCTCCTCGTTCCCCCGTCCACCCCCGTCAGTATTTGCACAAGCAGCATCACGTTTTCAAGATCCCGACGCCGTTCGCCAGTCACGCCTTCCACCCGCTGGACGGTTTCCTCCAGAGTCTACCGTACCACGTCTACCCCTTCCTCTTCCCCCTGCACAAGGTGACCCTCCCACCAACCCCACCAACACCACCCACTGCTCACTGGCACACATAAGCAGCTCCATTCCATTCCATGCTTCCTGTCTGGGATGAGTGGCGTTTACCTCTACCTCTGTGTCTTCGTCTTTACGTGGCGTAAATATGCAATGATCCCAATGATCTCATATCTCTCTAATTATGAGAGAGAGAGAGAGAGAGAGAGAGAGAGAGAGAGAGAGAGAGAGAGAGAGAGAGAGAGAGAGAGAGAGAGAGAGAGAGAGAGAGAGAGTGTGTGTGCGAATACGTCCAGACGTAACAGTATGTACTTGTACTGCACAATGTCAATAAAGGGGGCTCCATTCCACCCTGTATCCTGCAGCCACCTCTCACACCTTGTCTCCCCTCCTGGCTCACCACCACCACCACCACCACCACCAGGTGGTGTACCTGGTCCTGTTTGTGTTTGTCAACGTCTGGACCATCTCCATACACGACGGGGACTTCCGGATCCCCTGGCCTCTGATCGAGGTCATCAACGGCGCCGCCCACCACGTCGACCACCACCTCTACTTCTATTACAACTACGGCCAATACTTCACCCTCTGGGACCGCCTGGGGGGCTCGTACCGACACCCGTCCGTCCTCCGGGGCCAGGGGCCACTGGACCACGTCCGCAAGCTTACCACTTAAGAGTTTGCCCGTGTGTGTCCCGGCCAATCACTGGCTTTTTGTGACAAGAAAATGGACGGAAAGAGACGCCTCTCATGTCTGGATTAATTTGTTAGAAATAAAAAGAGATCTGAGTATACAGGCTTGGTAATTCAGCATATGCATACTGTGAGATATATAGGCTTCTGTGAAAGACTGATTCCCAAATCCCAAGTCGTTTTATTTATGTTCCCTGTGCGATTTTGGCTCCAGGTGAACTCTATTTGACCACTACTGCAATAGTATCAGATAGCATGTGTGCCAGAGTCCTACAAAGCCTGTGCTCAATTCCATGCATCGATATGTCACTACTATGGGGCCCACATCACAGACATGATGGTAAAGACCTTTCATTTAGTATCTCTGAGTTGATGGCGCTCAGGCGTCCTGTTTGGTCCACTAGGTGGCTGCAGTGTATCAGGTTGCAGGTAAACATAAGGATTTGTCAGATGTTGATGTTAATTATTTGTATTTTTTTTCCCCACATACAAATAAAAAGAAATCATCATAATGACTACTTAGCGTGTGTATGTTTGAGTTTGACTGAGGGTCTAAATATCAAGATTAAAACGTTAGAATTCGATTTTGGAATAGATTTTGCATCTGTTCACTTTGAAAATATTGGGTTCAGATTAGGATGATTTCAGCAAGAACTTCTTATCTACATTTATTAATCAATCCCGAATGTAGTAATGTTTTCAAAAATAGATATGAAATAATGTAAATTGTTGAATATGAATTCACTCTTATGGATGTATGGATATAGTTTGTTGTGTGGTTAAGTGGTAAACAATCTCAGAGCCAAGTATACAGCTGACTGTTTATTTAAATTGAATAGCATATGCGTACAAAGTTTCTACAAAGCTATAAAATATCTAACATCATACTTTTAGCCATGAAGAAGAAAAAACAAAAACATAAACCAACCAAAGATCAGACCCTGTGCAATACCAATAGAGACCAATCCTAAATGTATTTTTTTTTCTTCTTCTCAAAATTGGATAAACATTATAATATCAAAGATATACACAACATCTGTACCAAACATCGTCACCTCTGTACAAAGTAATTTATCAAAACATATCCTGCAAATGTACTGGAGCAGACGTTTTCCAAGGCCATACTGGCGTTAAGAGATAGAATTTGTATTAATGGGCAATAGGCGGTTTTGAAAAGTTACATCCAACCAGCACTCAAAAGACGACGAGACGAGACGTTATTGACAACAAGAGACGATAATGATTAAGTCACTCATGAGAAGCACACGACACATTACAACTCCATCCACTTGAACCAAACCAGGCGGCCACGTCTGTGCCTTACTTCATGTTGCACGCTAGCCTCGCGTTGAGACCACTCTTTTATATAAGAACGCACGGTGGTCCTCCAAACTGACCTCCGGGGAATAAAACAGATTCTAAGCGTAACGCATAACTCTTAAGATTCAGGTGCAGTGCTTCTCGACGTGTTATGTTGCAGTGCTGGCTATTCACCGACGGTTTACCGTGGAGGGGTAGTGTCACGGGCAGCTAGCAGTGAGCTACCTTAAACGAGGTGGTCGTCCAACCAGGCAATACTTTAAAGAGACACCGTCCGCGTCTCAATTCACAGTTATACAACACTTTGTATTTGACCAATTCACTGACCGCAACACGGTATTCATAGGAATCTCCGGCCAGCGGCTTAACTCGCGGCAGAACTCAGTGAGGCCGGCGGGGGTCCGTGAAGCGGAGCTCCAGTGTTCTGTGGTTTTCCGTGCTCCTGGATGACACCAGTATGTCTGCTCAGTGCTAGTTCTGACACCTGCCTGCCGTTACACATTCACATCTGCCACAATGAGGAATACTTCACATTACAAATAGGACTGGGTGCTCGCACATGCAAGGTAATGCCAGCGCAATTATCTGTACGCAACCTGTAGGGAGGCACCGTAAAGCAACTTCGCCGGCCAAGAAGTACACCTGTTTTGTTACCGTTCAAAGGTGGTGAACTGTGTTTGTGTTGTTGGCCAACTGGGGGATTGTGTGGGGGAAATAGCATGCAAATGTCACCGTGGAATTTCCTGAATGTCTCTTAAATCTAAGGCAAAGTCGTATTATTGTGTCTTGGTGGTTCTAATTAATAAAAGGTGCCATGCACTCTGCGCGTTCCCCTTCATTTAGCGGGATTAGCCACGGTGGATGACTCGAGGAGGTCTTGTTATTGCATTTAGACAGTCCAAGTAGGTTACATATTTCATTATACGGTTGGCAAGAGCGTCCAATTAGTGAATATGTACACAGGAATATTGTATTAAGGAGGAGGTTCCATATTTAACCATATGGCTGGTAACGGTCCCTATGGCAACCACGTGAATATACCAATAGCCAGCCATCGCTATGGGGATAGGTCGGACGCAGAACCAGGAACATCATTAAGGACAACTCTTACACCACGGTAACAAAGATCCCTCGGACAGTGGACATTTTCGGGTTCAACGTGTAGTTAAGGGGCAAACGAGTGAACAGAGTGAAAAATCGAGTTTGAAATCATCAATCTTCAAAAAGGTTGAGGATTTTCCGAAGGACGCAGCCACACCTGAACCACTGTTCCTCACAGAAGGCACTTGATGGTGCATGGAACATATACATATATATATATACAGTATATATATATGTACTATATATATACTGTATATATATATATATATACCACCATTTAAAGCCCTGGTATGTATAACGTAACCACTGTGTGTTGTCTTTCGTCATAAAGGCAAAGGTCTTGCATCAAGTTGATTTCATTAGTGGTCTGGATACATAACCCCCTGCACCAGTTCAAACATCGTTGTGTTCATACATAGATATGATCTAAACATGGCTGTTGATTGACTTAGGGAGATGTCGCATACAAAAGGATGGAGTATATGGACACAAACATCGTGACGCAAGCCGTCGCCGCTCTACCAAGGTTTTTTTGAAGATATTGGTTTCTTTTCAGTTTTCTTCTTCTTCTTTGGTGCCGTGTTATGTGAAACCCTTACGGGTGAATTGGTGCCCACTAAATAGATAATCTGGCCGGTTTAGTTATTGCAGGTGTGGGAAATGTGCTGGGGTTTCGCTCACCAGTCCATAAACAAAGAGAGAGTGGTATTTTAGCCATGTATCACAGTGTACTTCCATGGGAGTGATCATAGATAGATGTAACATGTAATCGGGGGTTGATATCTTTTTATATTTAGTTAACTAGCTTGCGGTCTCATAACAAAAGAGAACAGAACGTAGCTATTAAGAGGATGAATAATTCAGTCTTATAGATTTGTAACAAAATTAGAATGGCGTCCCTGGGTTTTATACACACACATTTATATATATTTGTAATTATATATATATTATACTGTATATATATTGTCGAAGTTGCTTGTTAGAATGTTTTTGTAACCAAAAGGTACAAAAAAGTTTGTGTTTTTTCTTTGGGATAAACCTTTCTCTTTGTGCAAGAGTGTGCCTCACACCTTTAAAGTATCCACCATCTCTATCCATACAAAAACAATGCCGTCGTCACCACAGCTCTGTTAATAAAGTTACTCTCTACCACAGCTCTTCATCAATGATACACAGGGTCTGATCTGCACTCTTGTTTCAGTGTCCACACAGGTAACACACACACACACACACACGCGCGCACAGACACGCACGCACACACATGCACAACCATACATTTTTAGTGGGGGGGGGGTCGTCTCTGGTCACGTATTAGACTTTTTAACTCTTTAGGTTTTGTTGTTTCTCTCTTTCACCAAACAATACGCAGAAGCATCCTCACCCCATCTGAGACTGAGACGGGGGCCTCTGGGATCACCGCTAGCCACACAAGGCTTCACAAAACCTGAAACATCACATTCCCTGATGCGCAAAAAAACAAAAAAAGGCCAACAAAGTAATATCAGCACAACCCAGACCTGGATCGTCGAGTGTTTATGGCTGCGCCACCAGTCTGGTTGGCGACTTAGCGGTCACCGGCAGCGTCCAGTCATAGAAAACGTTCTTAAAGAGTGGCATAGCGTTCATACCGCCGCGTCTCGGGTAACCGGTAATCTACGCGAGAGTTCCGGTCGTGGTAATAAAAGGTTGACTTTTCCGTGGCTCGCGGTTTGGAGTCCGTGTCTTCCCGCTGGCACATGAACTCAAAGACACCATGGCAATGGTTGGAAACTACAAAAAAAAGAAGAAACCGAAACGTCATCCGATCAAAACCTCCGGTCCGGTTGGCTAGCCGTAGCAGCAGCAGCACCGGGCGTCCTGGTGTTGGGAGACGTTAGCGGAGGCCGCTCAAGCTCATCGCTTTATTCCTTGACCAGCCGGTAGATGTGGTGCTGGGCGCCGTGCTCGTTGTTGGACACCTCGAACACGCACGCCATGCACAGCAGGGTCTCCTGGGTGTCCCTGTTGCTGACGACCTGCAGGACACACACACACACACACACACACACACACACACACACACACACACACACACACACACACACACACACACACACAAGACTTCACATGATGGGGTAGCACACGCAACTTAAACAGCACATACTGTACACTATATAGGCTGTTATATAAACACACACACACACACACACAGACAGACCCGTGTTCCTCACCAGTAGAATAGTGAAGTTCTCCAGCACACTGTTCATCATGTACTTCTCGGGCAGATGTTTGAGTTTGTGTATAAAGTTAATCATGTACTCGCACATCGGGGAGCGGCTAATCCTGTAGACGAAGCGGCCATTTTCAAATCTTGCATACTCCGTCTGAGGAAGAAAAGGGAGAATGCGGCAAATATTCAAAAATAAAGAATAATTAAAATCCCTCGAGCTGAAGAGACGGTGGGCAGTGAATAGAAAATCGACATTCTTGATACAAACACGCCACTGTGGTTTTTTATCAAAGCATACGGGAGAAAACATCTACAGTATTTCTGGTCGGTTGGCGCAGGGGCGCTCCAAGGTTCGGACTTGTTCTCACCTCCACCTTCTCGACGACCTGCTTCCCGAAGGAGCACACCTTGGTGGAGCAGGTGATGGTCATGTTCTCGGAGCTCTCGTACTGGCTGGTGACGCCGTAGAACGCCGTGGGGTCCTCCTGTACGCTGTAGCTCAGGTCCGCCTGCGCGCGACACCACAGAGACCAACACACCCACGTTTTTTGACACAGAACTACAGTCGGGTGTAATACAATGACAACAAGCAGATGGGTATTGGGAATGTATGGAGCCTCTGGTCATATGTCATGTTGCTTGGGTGCAACATCTTGTTCACCTTAGGCGCTCTGCAGCAGGTATTACGGTAATGCAGCTGTCCCAAAACTATGTCCATTTACCACAATTCACGACCCAATTAACAGACTCGGCTTATAATGTCATTCCCCTCTTTGTTGTTCTTTGTTGTTCACTCAGAATTCATAATTACAAAGCATGTAATACAATAAATAAGCGGTTATGTTGTTAATCAGGCCACATCTGGTCCCTTGACCCGATTAATTCAGTGTATTACATTGACCTTGTTGGGCTGCCTACACTGAAACACATCACATTATCTTTGGTAAAAAATCCGGAAGCCTTTATACAATCTTTTTCTTTCTTTTTCTGCAAAAAATACCCTGCTTTGTTTAATTTGCGGACCCATGGGAAAATAAAATGAGGGGGCCAGCAGCCCTACTGGCCGGATTAGGGTGGCGGATCAGGCCGGGAGCATTCTTGCATTGTGTTTTGTCATCGGAGGCTGGAAAACATTCAAAAGTACACGGTGCACCCTGATTACAGGCTGGGGAAAAGTGGAGGCGCATTTGTGCATTGTGTAATGAGTTCTCTGAGGAGAACCCATAGGCCAGCGGACACACACACACGTGCACGCACAGAGACAGACACACACACACACACACACACACACACAAATAAACTACTGCATGAAGGAGCCGGTGCATTTGCGAACCGCGGGCATGTTTATATTTGATGATGAAGCATTGGAGTAAAAGATCAAGTGTTCAAGTCTTGTGGGTCTGCTGTGAGGTGTCAGACAGAGCCACACTGTATTCCTCAGTCAGGGCTCAAAACCTTTTTTGCTTGCCGCAGTTTCTTTTAATTAAAATTTTATATTTATATTTAATTAATTTATTAATCTTACGTCCTGTATTTTACATTCCAGAAACACAGATTCAGAAAATGTATCATACAGTTCAAATATTAATGCTTTGCGTCTTCTCAAAGAGAGAGATAGAAGACACAGAAGAGGAGGAATCATGAAAAGCTAATGAGTGACATGAGGATGTCTCTCTCTCTCTCTCTCTCTCTCTCTCTCTCCTACGAGGCAGGTTTCAAAGCGCTGCTGCTGATCCAACCCACCGCCCTCTAACACACACACACACACACAGACACACACACCACTCAGCATACGGACGGCTAACTGCCACACCTGCATTACTTACACCTTCAAAAGCACCGCCACCCCCCCCCCCCCGAAGAGTGGAGAGGGTATGTGTGTGTGTGTTCGTGTGTGTGTGCATGCGTGCAGGTGTGTGCATGCGTGTGCATGCATGCGTGCGTGCAGGTGTGTGTGCAGGTGTGTGCATGCGTGCAGGTGTGTGTATTCATGCGTGCATGTGTGTGCTTGCGTGCAGGTGTGTGCGTGCATGCGTGCAGGAGTATGTGTGTGTGCATGTGCGTGCATGTGTGCAGGTGGGTGTGTGTGTGTGTGTGTGCGTGCTTGCGTGCGTGCGCGTGCTCACCCAGAACTTGATGAGGTAGAAGGCTTCCTGCGGACCCTTGGCGAAGAGCTCTTTGAGGCCGCCCTTCTTCTCGGGGAACTTGTCGTAGATCTGCCGGATGTCCACGCACTCCAGCATGGGGTCGCTGTAGCTGGGGCTGCTCTGGCCCACGTGCACAAACAGGTGCTTGTTGTACTGCTGCACGAACCAGAGTACACACGGTTTTAGTTTGGGTTTTGGGCAGTGTGTGTATGTGTGTGTGTGTGTGTGTGTGTGTGTGTGTGTGTATATAACAGACAACAAAAATGACATTAAAACACATGTGTGTATCGGCAACGAATGTGGGATACCCTGATGAATCTAAAATTAAAAAAAAAGTCTAAAATTATTGCAATAATAGAGCTTTTAACCGCGATAATATGTTCGCGCAAATTCGTTTTAATGCGAATTTAATCTGATCACACGCATGTGTGTATCGCGTGTGGCAAAATATTATGGCTCGTCAAAACTTCGCCTAACTTTATGTAAACTAATGCGTAGTGCAAACTAGTTATGAATCGATTCAGAATCATAAGAATCGCGATCCTCACGTGAATCCGTACACCCCTACACATTAGCAATTAATGTCAAATGTAGCCGGCTTGAGTTTGGCTTGAGTAAAGGGAAAATGTTCATGGTGCTTTTTGGAAATAATCGGTTGACTAATAAATAACTAAGAATCGATGTATGTTTTTATGCACCATATTACAAAAAAATTATTCTGTTCTAATTCTGCATGAAAACGTGCCTGTGTGTGTGTGTGTGTGTGTGTGTGTGTTGTAATGGGAAAAGTCCATATACAGTAAGACCTTTCTTCCAGCTGGCATTATGTTCCTTGAATAGATTGTCATTACGACAGACAAACCGTCCACAACTGGCATTAGGGTGACTTCTTCTTTGACCAGTCATAAAGATAAGCAGCTGGGGTGAGGGTTGGTTGACCGTTAAACCCCCTCAATGCTTACCTCAGGAAACCTTGTCTGGTAAAGATAGGAAACTTCTCCTATACCATGAGTGGGGTGAAAAGTGTGCTTAAAAGGGACAGGTGAATATCTGTTGGTACTCACTCTGCTAGAGAGGAGTCTGGTGAATGCATATGTTGTATGCATATGTTAAATACTTAATTTCTACAAGTATTGTGTCTGCTTTAGACTCACTCGCCCTCGACGCAATTATTCGATCGGAGAATTGCCACGACAGTGTGTGTGTGTGCGTCCTACTCACAGCCTCCTGGTCTCTCTGCGTCTCCAGGAAGGAGGAAATCTCCACCAGCCTCAGCTTGGTGGTTCCGATGGAGCGGCCCTGCCACGCCGGCTCCCTGTGGGTCTGGGCGGCCCCCGTGGGCTCGTAGCCTACGCAACCGCCGCAGAGAGAGAGAGAGAGAGAGAGACAGAGACACAGAGAGAGAGAGAATGACCTTAGAGCAGCACACACACACACACACACACACACACCGTCTTTACACACATCGGTGCCATCACGCACACACAAAACATTTTTTATGTTATGCAACTCATCTTGGGCCAAGTGGCAGCATAACATCATCTCCCTGAATCCAGCACTAAGTTATTATGCGTTATGTGAAAATCCTAAAGCTTTTTTAAGCTTGTTTGAGGCCTGTGTGCGTGCATGAGAGGATGGAGCTCATTCAAATATTTATTATAAAATCGGGATCGCAAGTGTTCCGTGTGCCGGTAACAATTTGAAAGAGATAAGAGATAAATCCCTTAATCTTTACTTGAGCAAAATCAAACGTTCATTTTCTGTTTCAAAACAGAAAATGGCCTTCTGTCTCCACTGTCCAAGACAGGTTGCTTATTTTACAAGGTGAAGGTGGTAAAAACAACAACCACATTCATAATTCATAATTCCACATCGTCAGTTATAACTCCTCATCAAGTGATCTGGCGAACGGCAACACGTCCTTTCCCTCCTCCACTCTGTAGTTTCAATAACCTGTATCGTTCGCTGCTGGCTGCCAACTTCCCCCCGGGAACAATAGTGTCTGCTAATGCAATCCAATGTAGCCTAATGTAATGTTATTTAATCACGTCTTCCGTTGTTGCAGCTGTACAGTAAGAGCTGCCACCGTCTCCCCGTGAACACGCAGAACGCTGAGATGCATTTAAATGCCATTCAGTGGACCCGCTTCCACCCCTACGCTTCTCAGCTCATTTCCAGTGATGTTATTCCCTTTCTCAACCATCTATGCTAAAAAAACAATGTGCCGAGACCGATCTAACATCCAACTTCCTCCACAGACAGTAAAGGCCAAATCGACCTTTATGTCCACGCTGGCCGGCTTAATGATTCAACCGATGATATTGACGCGATTCTGCTCCCCCTGATACGCAGCCTGTAGTGGACTAGCACACAAGAAAATCACCTCCCATATTTTCTCTAGCTTTGAATCCCCCCCCCCTTAATAATGATATACAATATATTATGTATATTAAAAGGAAAAGCTTTAAGTAATACCATTTTGTGTTAAAACTAACAATCTGGCACATTGACATATCGATCATTTCAATAAACTTTCCCATAAATTTTCCAATAATTTTTTTTATTGTGTATTATATTCCTAATTCGTAATTCATCATTTTGTAATTACGACACACGCAGGAACACAAGACTCCTTCCTGCTGCATCCCATAGAGTGGGCGCCGCGGCAACGTATAGATGTATAGAATGTCATCAGAGCTGAAGGCCACGCATCAAAAACATTCATCAACAAGTCTTCAACCATGTGACCTCCGAACGGTGGAGAAAGAAAAAGTACAAAAAAAAGAAAAAAAGGTTGCCATGCCAGGGAGACTCCCCTGGGCTGCCCGGGACTCCCTGGGGGGCCACATTCAGGCCTTGCAATGCCCCCCCCCCCCCCCTCGCACACACACACACACACACCCCCCACTGTGAGCTGAAGTGGAAATGAGCTGGGGCACACTGTTCGGCGGCGGTAAATAAAAGGTAATTGTGGCGCGGTGTGTGTGTGTGTGTGTGTGTCTGCCTC
>PIJE02000249.1:20000-53422 GCA_002895965.2 Coryphaenoides rupestris
CTTCAATGTCCTCCATTGATTGATGGGAGTCCATGATTGAGCAGGAGTCCAGATTCAGGGCCTCGCTATGCTTAGCACAATCTAAATTGGCGGGGGCCAAAGTTGGCAGTTTTTTGTGCTGGGGCTTCAAAAGCCCCCAGTGCACCCACACACACCAACAGAACCTTTCGGAATTGGCGCACAAAGATGCTTGACGCGCCATCGGCTACAATTGGTCAACGATCTTGCGTTCTATTTTGGGCTAAATCTGACCGGTCGTCTAGTCTCAGCCACAATTATAAGCCAGTCAACTCTGTATTGCGAGATAAATGTTCTTTAGTGTTATGTTCTCATGGCAAGTATTTAGCTAGGCTTGATAAATGTAGCTTGGGAAGCACTTAAGTATGGTCATTTATTGTTTTGTGTGGGTGAAAATTCTCATTAATTTATAAAAAAAGTGAAAAGTCACCATGACTTTTCACCATGAATTCAAATCACCATGGATGTTGTTTCCTTTTAACCAAGTAGTACTGTATACTTACAGCAATATATATATTTTCAGCGTGACAATGAGCATAATGTATGACCGAATTTTGTGGCATCCCTACGGAACAATCTGATGGTTCAAATGACTCAGTATGGCAACCCCATCTGCATCGGCGCATAAAATAAGAAATAACGGACAAACGTCTAAAAGCACGTATTTATTATGAACATATTTGCCACTCTTGTTTTGACCAACAAATCTCACCAGTAAAACCCCTTGATCAAAACCATGAAAAAATGCCAGATATGGAAAGAAAACCTTCAAGAATTCTTTATTCTTTTAATGTCTCTCGCTCTCCCGCGTCCCCTCGCTCTCTCTGGTGAATTTTAAGTCACTTGACATTTGCTTGAAACAAGAGACCCCCACCGCCACCGCCCCCCAGCAGCAGCAGGATGCCAGCTTGGGCAGTAAGCCACACTTCCAGTGTGTGTTGGTGTAACGGGAAAAGTAAACATGAAAGCCTACAAATGTGTGTGCACAAACGCACACACACACACACACACACACACACACACACACACACACACAAAAACACACACTTTTTTGGAAAGGGAAGAGGGGGGGGGGGGGGGGTGGGTGCATCCTGAGTGAATTCACAAACATGCATTGGCTTTTTTTACAGGGACCAAAAAATGGAAATCTACGGCATTCTTACTATATATATATATATATATATATATATGTATATATGGATATAATGCCGTGACATGCAGGACTGAGTTGTCACGGCGCCGGTGGAGTGGCGCGCGCATCAAGGCTTAGTGGACAGCTAATCCACCAGCCATCGACCCCACACTGGAACTCCTTGTTTCAAAGAAAAGCGAAGGCGGCTTTTATTTCTTTTTGCCGCATTTAATGACACAATCACAAATGCCACGAATGACAGCGCGGCCGTGTACGGGTGTGAGCCCCCCATGTCCACGCCTTATTGTCACTGTGGCGGGGGCTGCATGTTGTGTTGTGTTGTATTGATAGGCCTGGTCAATTAACACTACGGCGCCTTATAAGCTCCTCCTTAAAGACAGGAACACGCCATGCTTGGGCTCAGGAATGAACACGCACACACAAGGGGAAATCAAGCAGGAATGACATATTACATTACATACACAAATGTGTACATTCGATGTAGTTCCAAGTGGCAGCTCCTCCCCGTTTGCTTGCCATTGAGCTTGTGAATGAGAAGAACAAACTAAATGTTCAAATAAATAAAAGATTGTGTCGGAGTGTAGAATCCTGCTTGACAGACGTTGACAGGAGGAACCGCTTCTTGGTCACGAGATTACGAGCACTGAACACTGATTTGTGTTCGGCCCCACTGCCCTGCGTGTGTGTGTGTGTGTGTGTGTGTGTGTGTGTGTGTGTGTGTGTGTGTGTGTGTGTGTGTGTGTGTGTGTGTGTGTGTGTGTGGGTGGGGTGGGGGGGGTGTGTGGGTGGGGTGGGTGGGGGGTGGGGTGGGTGTGGTGGGGGGTTGGGTGGGGTGTGGGGGGGGGGGGGGATGGGTGGTGGGTGGGGGGGTGGGTGGGGGGGTGGGGGGGTGTGGGTGTGGGTGGGTGGGGGGTGGTGTGGGGGTGGGGTGTGGTGGGGGTGGGTGGTGTGTGGGTGGGGGGGGGAGTGGGGGGTGTGGGGGGGTGTGTGGGGGTGGTGGGGGGGGGTGGTGGGTGGGGGGGGGGTGGGTGGGGGGGTGGGGGGTGGTGGGTGGGGGGGGGGGGTGGGGGTGTGGGGGGGTGGGTGGGGGGGGGGTGTGGGTGTGGGGTGTGGGGGGGGTGGGGTGGGGTGTTGGGGGGGTGTGGGGTGGGTGGGGGTGTGTGGTGGGGGTTGGTGGGGTGGGTGGGTGGGGGGGGGTGGGGGGGGTTGGGTGGGGGGGGGGGGGGGGTGGGGGGGTGGTGGGGGGGGTGGGGGGGGGGGTGGGTGGGGGGTGGGGGGGGGGGGGGGTGGTGGGGGGTGGGGGTGGGGGGGTGGGGTGGGTGGATGTGGTGGTGGGTGGTGGAGGGTGGGGTGGGGGGGTGGGGTGGGGTGGGGTGGGGGGAGGGGGGGGGGTGGGGGGGGGTGGGGGGTGGGGGGGGGGGGGGGGGGGGGGGGGGGGGGGGGGGGGGGGGGGGGGGGGGGTGGGGAGGTAGGGGGGGGGGTGGGGTGGGGGGTGTGGTGTGGGGTGGGGGTGGGTGGGGGTGGTGGGTGTGGTGGGTGTGGGAGGGGGTGGGGGGTGGTGGGGTGGAGGGGTGGGGGGGGGTGGTGGTGGGGGGTGGGGGGTGGGGGGTGGGGTGGGGGGTGGGGGGGGAGTGTGGGGTGGTGGAGGGTGGGTGGGTGTGTGGGGGGTGGGTGGGGTGGGGGGGGGGGGGGGGAGGGGGGTGGGGGGGGGTGGTGGGTGGGGGTGGTGGGGGGGGGGTGGTGGGGGGGGTGGGGGTGGGTGGGGGAGGTGGGGGGGTGGGGGTGGGGGGGGGGGGGGGGGGGGGGGGGGGGGGGGGGGGTGGGGGGGGGGTGGTGGTGGGTGGGGTGGGGGTGGGGGAGGGGGGGGGGGGGTGGGAGGTGGTGGAGGGGGGGGGGGGGTGGGGGGTGGAGGTGGGGGGGTGGGGTGGTGGGGGTGGGGTGGGGTGGGGGTGGTGGTGTGGGGGGTGGTGGTGGGGTGGGGGGGTGGGGGGTGAGGGGGTGGTGGGGGGTGGTGGGGGTGGGGGGTGGGGGGGTGGGTGGGGGGGGTGGGGTGGTGTGGGGTGGTGGGTGGTGGGGGTGTGTGGGGTGGGTGGTGGGTGTGGGGTGTGGGTGTGGGGGGGGTGTGTGTGGTGGTGGGGGTGTGTGGGGGGTGGTGTGGTGTGGAGGTGGTGTGTGGTGGGGGGGGTGGTGTGGGGGGGGGTGTGGGGAGGGTGGGGTGTGGGGGTGGGGGTGTGGGGGTGGTGGTGTGGGGGGGTGGGGGGGGGGGGTGGTGGGTGGTGGGGGGTGGGGGGGGGGGGGGGGTGGGGGGGGTGGGGGTGGGGGGGGGGGGGGGGGTTAAACAGATATGGGAGTAATGTGACCGGCACTCACCATACATCTTGCCCTCGTCCGACAGTATAATCTTCCTCCTTCCACAGGGCGGGTAGATGGCCAGGGCCTCCTGGAAGCTCTGCTCGATGTCCGGGCTCCAGACGCCCTCGGGGTCCCCGTCCATGGTCTTGTCCCCGCCAGAGTCGCTGAGGCCGTCCATGTCCTCGCTGGGACTCTCGCTGCCGCTCCAGCTGCCGCGGTCCATGGTGGCTGCTGCCTCGCGGAACACGGGGCCAATGTCTCCGGTCGCCCAAACTCACTGGCAGTGCCAAACCGTGTTGGTGCTAAGGACTGGGGCGGGCGAACGCCAAGCGATGGAGGTTTTTTGTTTTTTTTAGTGGGGGGTAATGCTTCTAACGGTAATTTGTAGTGTCTGATAAATCGGGAAAAATTGCCCGCGAAAAAGCCCCGAGACAGCGAGCCAGCGGAGTGCTGATTGATGTGAGCCAATGTTCTCCCCCCCCCTGCCTCCGGGTCCGGCAGAAAATGGCAAACCTAAAAGAAACTGGCACAAAAAAAAAAGGAATACTTTGATTAGACTGATGAGACAAAACCAATCACGCAGCGCACCGCTCCCAGGGGAAGATGCAGGCCTGCTAGCAACATTAACCTCCAGTGACCAATCATGATTAAGTTTCACTTCGCCGCTCAACGTGGAAATATCAGCGTGCGCACGGCCGCGCGACGATGCCGAGGGGCCTGTACTCACGATGCCAGGCAACACTCTCCGCTCTCCACCTGCATTGATTTTGGCTTTGCGCGAGGCAAACTGTAATTACGTTGCACTGCTGTCCTCTTTCTAGTCGTTTTTAAAGTGAATTGGAGACAGTGTGGTCTTAGGGGGGGTCATGCAACCGCGCGTGTACGTGCCAGTAGAGTAGGTTCGGCGGAGCGGCGGGACTCCACGATGATACAGGACCACGGGTCATCATGTGATGTGACTAATGGACGCTTCCCGGAATGTCGGAGTCTCAAATGTATTTACAGCACACTACCGGCGATGTACTCCATGCCACATAGCACACAACACCGTGATTCAATTTCAGAAAATGCCTTCACACCTGCATTCCCCCCCCCCGCCAATGTCCGGTTTTGATCGGATCACCCAAGATGCATAGCAACATGCCTTGTCCCTGAACATACAGACATCACTGTAGCATCCTGAAACCATGTGGAAATAGTATACAGGTGTGTGTGTGTGTGTGTGTGTGTGTGTGTTATATACAGTCAGCTGGGGATGTTCATGGCGCAGTGCATCGTGGGATACATTTTTACTCTAAAGCTTAATAGACCTGGGTACGTCACGGCTAATCTATGTGTGCTGGAAGAGGTTTAAACAGATGCTGTGAAGTGGTCCAAATAAACGAATGACAGAAAGGCTTGCAATAATACTGTCGACTTGTCAAACCAAATCCCTGGGTGACCAACACACGCAGACACACACACACACACACACACCGTGCCTCTGGTGACACATGCACACATGTGTGTATTATTACATTTCATTACAACCCACTGGCATGTGTATGACACCCACCAGGGCAAGGAGCCACACACACACACACACACACACACACACGTACATACACACACACGCACACAAATTGTGGGCAAGTCTGTAAGATTTTAAGGGAAGAAGTGAGACACGGAAAGTGTTCAGTATACAAGAACAAAGCAAGGGGAACATGTGAGAGAGAGAGAGAGAGAGAGAGAGAGAGAGAGAGGGGTGGGTGGAGGGAGAGATAGAGAGAGGGGAGTGACGAGGGCAGTGGAGGGTGAAGGTGACAGCAGAGTGGACAAGACTGAACATGGATGTAGTTTAGCTGGGATCCAAGACAGCTGCAGGAGTGTGGCAGTGAGCCCCGTCGCCTGTTCCCCCCCAGGCCCCCTCATACACCCCCCGACCCCACCCATACACTGCCATGCCTGGTGGTGGTCCTGGCTGGAGTGGCCCCGGATCTGAGCAGAGAGAGAGAGAGAGAGACAAGATTAGCATAAGAGAGGAGCGAGTGTAATCTGGGGTGGTGCAAGGGAGTTAGCCAGGCAGTCCAAATTCATCTCTCTCTCTCTCTCTCTCTCTCTCTCTCTCTCTCTCTCTCTCTCTGGTTGGGTAGGCTTTTAGTCACACATGTTAGTCTTTAGCTGCTGGGGAGAATTGCCTAAACTCTTATGAAGAAAACTACTCATCAAGAGACACCAGGATCTGATTTTGTTGTTGGGGAATTTCGTATCGTCTTTATTGTTTCTTGTTTTTTTAATTTTAATTTTATTTTTTTAATCTAATCAGAATTCCCCGTAGGGTGGGCTTGCGTTTGTTTGTCGTTGACTCCAAAACAATGGCGGCTTATCATTGGCCCACTTATCATGACAGTCAACGTTCAGTGACGGGCAAAGAATCTCTTGTTTCAGATTGATTTGAGTGATTTTTTTTGTATGAACGGACATGTGCTCTTCCTAATGGCCCAGACTAACACGCACAAAGACACAGCGGAGGAAACACATGTTGCCGCCGGTGCGTTGCAGTGACGCCCCTGGGATGAACCAGTCCTTGTTTGTTTAAAAACCCTCTAATGGGGAAGGGGGGGCGGGGTTAGCTAAAAAACAAGCGCAGTGAATGCGAAACCCTACAATAATACAATCTGATAGGACTGTGCTGGGAGTCCGACAAGCCCAGTGCATTTTCTTCTAGATTAGCCGTGACACACGTCCACGCGCGCAACCACCACACACACACACACACGCACGCACGCACACACGCACGCACACACGCACACACACGCACGCACGCACACACGCACACACGGTTTTGTACACAAGAGGACCTCCACGGTAATCCTCAAAACAAACATTGTTCCACTTTACAATGTTTTGCCACATTATGTTCCCAATGCAGTCTAACATTTCCAGATCCCCACACTTTAGAATAAACATCACAATAATAAAGTGTAACAAAACAAAGCACCAACAATGATAAAAATGCAAATGTGGCCAATGCTGAAATTTTAGCTTGAGGTATTATTCAAATAAAAGCGCAAGTATTATTAAAAAGGGCAATGCAAATCATACAAGCATACAGAACCACATGCTTTGAAATTTGCTTGCCTCACAAAATAATAGTAACATGGATATTATTGCCTTTACTGCCCATTCCAATTTTGTTTTATTTAGCCCTTTTGGCAAATGATGACACGTATAAAAAATAGATGACTGTAAAAAAGTGTTGGCAGGCATAACAACTCAACTAATACTAATTACTATAATTAGGCAATAACAAAATCAGTTTAATCTATAAGCCGGTTGCCTTCGCTATACATTACCAACTTGCTGCAGCTTATTGTGTGTCTAATGATTCATCTTTTACGGGGATTTGAAACAAATAGGAACCTTAACACGTTTGACTCAATTAAGATACAAGAGCTGGTTAAATGTAACTAGATGCGGTTAGTTAAATAAGTGCGCTCTATTGTATTTGCACGAAAACCAACTCACGGTCGAGCTTTCCCTCCTAATCTTGGCGTCCCTTTGCTTGTGCAGTATATACTGTGAAGGTTGCAAGCACAGCTCTGATCAAAGCCAAATAAAATCCTAAAAGATAGTGCTTCCCTTGTTAAATTGATATCAGCAATTTTTGCTCTTCCCCCACTTTGTTTTAATTAAATTGGTGTTTTGATTGAGTCTCATGGTTCTCATCTCGCCGCTCTCCAGCAACAGCCATCAGTCAAACAAACGCACACGCACCATGAGAATCAATCGAAACCCAATTTAATCAGGACAAAAGTGGGCCAAGCCAAAAATTACTGATTGCCGCCCTTAAGTTTACTCCAACCTGTCTGAGATTATGATGTCTGGTGCGGTGAGGTTTTCCTAATCCAATGTGTTGTGTTTTACACATTTCCAAACTATTGCCGTGTTTTTGCATTCGCCCCCATTGGATTCATTTACTCAACTTGTCACTGCTCGAGAATTTTGCCCGTGGGGACGTTTGTAAATTCTCTCCCTCATGGCGGTGATGGAAAAAGACAAATATATGATATGCCACAAGGGATAAGTGACTGTATTTATCCATCGTCTGCCTTCGTGCGTAATTTCACACACGGGTTGTTGTTTTACCATGTTGTTTGTCCATCTATTCTAATAAAATAATTACCATTTCAATGCACACACACACACCTTATGGAGCACCCAGACACAGAACATGATACTGTGGAAATGATTACCAGAACATTCTTAGAATTATTGCTGACTCAGACCCAACAATTTAGGCTTGTAGTCACATAAATACACACATATGCATTGCCAACTGCACAAAGATGTGTGTGTGTGTGTGTTTGTGTGTCACGTACAAATATGGCTTGACTCACTCACACATCTGGCAAGAATATAAAGGAGGAAACTGACGGGAACACAGCAGGGGGCCTCAGTCATCTTGTCATGACTAATCTGGTGTTTCCTCGCAAGAGGTCAAGAAAAACTTAGCTCCACAATTGATCCTGCAGAGAAATTTGGAAGCTACTAATTAACATAATAATAATAATACTGCTTGTAGAATAACCTGTGTGTGTGTGTGTGTGTGTGTGTGTGTGTGTGTGTGTGGTTGTAGTGAGCCGCTAAGGAAATCAATTAACATGTTGCTTTGATCTCGATAGAAGCAGACAGACACAACACTAAATCCTAGTGCCCGCTATGCGACTGCATTGCTTCTGAGGTCTTACATGCATTTTATTACTACCTCAGTCCATCCTGTTAACAGCACAGCGAGCTTTGTGTGTGTGAACCAACTGTTGTCTTTTTATTCACTTTGGCCTCAATGCACGGAAGCGGTCGTACGGTAGACTTCCTGGTTACTTCTTGCCCTGGCCAGGAAATCCCTTAGAAACTACGAGTGGTGAAGGTAGCCCATCTGTTGACCGCGCCCACTCTTCATGTGTTAACAACTGAGTGATACCAAACAAACAGCTCAATCAAATATTGTGAGACTGACGGGAAAATCCAAAGTATAGTAAACCAAAAGCCTAAATGGAAAAGCCTATATTACAGTTATGAGAACGTTGGAATTATTTATTTCAAAATCCCAACCAAAATCAGAAGCTACCAAGCTTAACATGAAAGCAGTGTGGGCACCCGAGAGCACTCCACGTCTTTGTCGGAAATATTTTAGTTTGCACTCTCGTTAGCGCTCATCTATTACTACATTACATTTCTACCCTAACTCTCGATTCAATTGGCTGTCTGTCTAAAAGCAGGAAATCAGTCCCATTGGTCCCAGTCAGACAGGCAGAGCCAGGCAGGAAGACCGGGAACACAGGGCAGGCAAGCCAGCACAGGCTCACACTGCCCCTGAAGCCAGCAACTCCCTCCCCAACCCTACCCTCTACCCTAGTAACCCCCATCCCCCACCTAGACCCCCCCCCCCCCCCCCCCCCCCCCCCCCCCCCCCCCCCCCCCCCCACCGCAAGCTATTGTTCCCTTGTTCCCCAAACAAAAACCACCCCCCCCGCCCGATCCTCTCAGCCCAGCCCAGAACCCCATGTCAAGCCACACCCCCCCCCACCCCCCTTCACCACTACCACTACCCCACCCATACACCCTCAGCTATACAATGGCCCTTCTAAGGACCAGGATATACCCCACTTTGATTCCAGCGTCTGCGCACACGAGGACCGGGGGGGAGGGGGGGTGGGCGGGGTGAGGAGGGAGTGCTATGCAAGCAAAATTGTTCGCATACTTGCGTATTTTGCTCAATGTGCGTTTTTCATTGAGATCTTAACGCTAAATCTGCACGAGGGCCGTCGCAAATCCGTCTCCACCTGTTACATCTGTCTGTGCATACACAGGCCTCGATGTTTTAGAACACTTCCAATATTTCTCATGGGCTTTTCTGCTGGGCTTTTTTTTTGACACTGTACATGAGTAGATATGCACTACAGACAAGCTTGGTTTCTCATTCAGATCCATTTGTATTTATTTTTGTGCATTTTTGTTCCCCTTTGTACGTGCTATATTCACCAGTAATACCGGTTAATGTAGGTACAGCACCTTGTAGGGAAATCAGGTCCCATTAGGGGACGTACGCATCCGAGCCAAGTTGTGTACTTTTAGCACACATAGGAATATTCAGACTCTCAAAAGGGCATCTTTTTCTCTTAAAAAAGCGAAGACCGCCATCGCTTATAGTTTAACCACGATTCCCTTTTCCCCCTCTTTTCCTTGACGCACGTGTGAGTAATCAGGGAGAATTTGCAGTTTTACCAAAATTTGGAGTGTGTGTGTTCGGGTGAGGGTCACGCACGTGACAACACAAGGAACGACTGAGTCATGGCTTTGGCTTTCATATTCATATTCATACGTGAGCAATGGCACAAGACGACATGGAGAGAGGCAGAACGAGCGAAACTGGAAAGACGGTGAAAATTCTTCAAGTGTGCCAGTGTTACTACAGAAGCAGCAAAATGTATGGCCTTCTGTCACCTGTTGCTCTCTCTTACCAACGACATAAAAATGGGTTTCATGCAATGACAGATGAATAAAAATAGAGATATACATAGAGGGAAACGGAAGGGACTTCTTCACATCAATTCCTGGGCTAATCCAAAAAATGTATAAATGGTGTGTCGGATTTCTGGCGAGCTCCATAGAAACAAAGGAGCAGGTGATACTGTGTAGAAACCAGACGGGGCAGAAGCAAACATCCGTCCGCCGTCCCAGCATATTGCAACAACATTGGTGAATGAACATGCACACATACACACACACACACACACAACACACACACATGCCGTGGCGGAGAGACGAAAGCACACACAAGCCATATGGTGTGTCCTGGACTACCGACGCCTGTTGCTGCCATAACAATAGGCCTGCCTGCTCTGGACAGCGAGAGGCAAACACGTACACACACACACACACACACACACACACACACACACACACACACACACACATACACCAAATGGTCGTTAGTCAGTGTGTGTTGGTAAGGCGTAGAACAAATGCTTGGATTTATATTCTGCCCCCTTCTCCTTTTTAAAAACACACACACACACACTCTACAGGTGCATGGAGCACTCAAAACAGATGTCAATGAAGCGGAGGGAGAGGGCGAGGGCGAGGGGCGGGTGGCGGCGGCGGTAGGGTCAGGTTGGGGGTGTGGGATGGAGGGAGGGGGACTAACAAAAGCGTCGCACGCCGCCAGGTCTGGACACAGTTGAAACAACTCGTAAGAACCTGACCTCGCAAACTCAATGCACAGGTGTGTGTCGGCCTACGCCAAAGCACAGAGAGACGCATGCATGATTTATCCAGGCTGATAGTTACGTGTACGGGTAAGGTGTGTGTGTGTGTGTGTGTGAGAGAGAGAGAGACAGCGAGAGAGAGAGGAGGGAACAATTATCATGAAAGCTAAGAATTACATAAATTATTCTGCCTCACGTTTCATTATCTCTAGAATTTAAATTACATTTTAATGACACACTATCAAAAAGGGGAAAGCTTTCTTTTCAACTGCCCTAATAAATCAAACGTGTGCAACATGGTTCTGTTCTATAAAATGCATGGTGGTCCCCATTTAAGATGAGCAGGCTGTGGGAGGAAGGCCAACATCATCATCAGTCAATCATTCCCTCCTGAAACAAACCGAAAACAAACACTGTGGCCCTAAAAAGCACCGAGCAGCAAACTGCATAGTATTTAAAACCCATTGATATTTAACATTATTATTATGTCCACAAACTAATCTAAAATACCATGCATGTTGGTGGAGTTACAAATATAAAAACAGCATTGAGTCTCTTTTCTTTTTTAATCCACTGGATGTGTTGATATTTCCGATGTTAATTCCCCGCACACACACACACACCGACGCAGGGGGGCTCATGACGACGGGGATCAAAGTGAAGCTTAAGTTTGAGGTTTGTTTTTTTTTGCGGACCCGTCGCGGCGCGGAAAGAAAGCCGCCGACGCAACAAGTCGTCCATTCACTCAGTCACTCGCTCGGAGCTCGGAGCTTTGTTTTAGCCGCCGCCGCCGATCCACCGCCTTCAGCACTGGCTAGCAAACACACACACACCGACGTCGACTTCAAACGCGTCTTCGATTATTTTACACAAACACACACACACCACAACCACACGTGTTACGCAGCGATGTGTGTGTGTGTGTGTGTGTGTGTGTGTATATCGTAATAGCGTCGATACTTCGGAGGGTTGTGTGCGTGTGTGTGTGTGTGTGTGTTGGCAGAAGGGGGGGGGGGGGGCGGGGGGGGGGGGGGTTGAAGTGAAGAGAGAGAGAGAGAGAGAGAGAGAGGGAGAGAGAGGTAGGTGATGAGACGAGGGCTCGAACCACTTGCTTTAAAGGCGCCACCGGTAGCGAAAACAACGTGAAACGAAACGGCGCGCGCGTCAACACGGAACGTTACAACGCGTCATAATAATTGTTTTTAATTGTAATTTTTGTAATTTTCTTTTGACATTTTAATGTCTAACAAGTCAACGTGTCGCTCTCATAAAAGACGTTTCGCTTGTCGTTTCGGGAACACAAATTAAGTACGAGAGCGCCAAGAACTTACCTTCGATCCGAAACGTCTCCCCAATAATTGCCCCCCCCCCCCCCAAAAAAAAATCGAATTAATTAATATCGATGTAACGGCATCACGGGGGGGGGATGTTGGCTTGAACTCCTACAGGTTTTTTGTTGGTTTTTTTTTTTCTTTCTCTTGCTGGTGCTAGTCCGCGGGGTTTGTGTCAATAAATAAACTCGCTTCGTTGTTGGGGATGTTGTGCCTCCTCTTCTTCTTCTTCTTCTTCTTCTTCCTCTTCTTCTTCTTCTTCTTCTTCTTCCTCTGCGATGCGAAATATGCGCGGAATGAGAGCAGGAATGGGAACAGGAATGAAACGAACGCCGAAGATTGAGTTAGCGGGGCGGGGTTAAGCGTGACGTCACTCTGGGATGGATGGAGGGGGAGGAGGAGGAGGAGGAGAGGGGGGATGGGTGGAGGAACAGAGAGGGGGAGGGGGGGGGGGGTGGGGGTCAGGGGGGTCAGGGTGGTGGTGGTGGTGGGGGGGGGGGACAGACTGTATGGGGCTGCTGCCTTTAACAAAAGAACAGTGAGTGGTGGTGGTGGTGGTGGTGGTGGTGGTGTTGCGCCTAAAAACTCAATTCAAAGAAAGAATGGAGTCATAGAAAAATCATTCATTCTTAAATTTAGCCTCGTTTTGCATGTCGCACAATTGCTGCAGCTGCCACCGCCGCCGCTGACAGATTAATACCGGCACTGTAAGCACGAATGCACGATATACAAATATACTGTATATCACCTTAAATGTATCAAGCGCTACCAGAGTGCTGTTATACAGACGACAAATAATTATGCAAGCTTTTTCTTTCTTTTTAGAGAGAGAGAGAGAGAGAGAGAGAGAAAAAAATGTAAAAAGCTAATTTGTAGTGTCATCAAAAACTAGCCGCCCTGCCCGGGAGGATCTTTTGTGTGTTTGAATTCGGTGGGCAGCGCCTCAGCCCTCATAAAGGAGTTGTTGTTTACTACGACGCTCTCTCTCTCTCTCTCCTGTCTAAGGTTTCAGTCCCTCAGGCATTGGCAGACTGTCATCTCCCCAGAGGGAGGGGCCATGGCATAAAACAAACACAGATATGGCTGGGTCACAACCTGAACTGGCTACTGCAACTTGACACCACAGCCAGCTCATCCACCAGACAAGAAGAATTCCACACCTAGTGTTAGTGTGTTGTGTGTTGTGTGTGTGTGTGTGTGCACGAGAGAGAGAGAGAGATTTGGTGTTCAGTTCTATGTACATCAAATGGATCAGAATTGCACAATTGTATTTTCTTTTTCGTCATCATTATCTTTTACACACATGTACGCTTACACACACACACACACACACGTACTGTATACACTCACACACACACACACACACACAGCCCTCCCTAGAGGTCAGAGGTTACTGGCTTGCCTGTTTTTTGTCATAGGTCTGTTTTTTGTGGGGTAGAATGTGGCTTTTCACCCTGAAATATGTAGAACTCCCAGAACACTGCTGCTTTAGCAGTTTCATAGATTTTTTAGAAATCCAACAAGTGGGAATTGACCAGTAAGTATTTGAATGAAAAACAAGATTTCTGTATGAAGCTAACATGAATCTACAATGTAAACGTCTCCTTGTGGAGTGAAAAAAGCTTGTTATCTGGATGGATACATTTGGCCAAATACCCTCTCATGAAACACGTCTACTATTATTATGGTATAACATATTTTCAGCATACTCATACTATATATATATATATATATATATATATATATGACCTACAGTGTCCTGTTGTAGTACTTGCACTGCTAGCTAAGCAGTGAAACAGATGAGCAGGATACACATGGTTTAGATTAGACTCTTGAGGACATAGTCACACACACACACACATTGAGAATCTGTTGGAGCACCACACACTAAAACAGTCCAAAGCTGAAGTCCAAGGGAAGCAGCATTATTCATTTACATTTTAGTCTTCCACTTGCAAGTCACATTTAAAGCTTACAATCTCTCAACACGGTCATAACTACACAGAGTTTTACACAAGCAAGTGCCACATCAGCACGTTTCTAAGAAGAAACAACTGGACTGCAGTGCAGAGGAATAGCGGTTAGAAAACTAGGACAGTGAGGATAGAAAGAATAGTTTTTTTTATCATGAGTGGCTGTGATGTGCATTTTGTTGCATAGCACATCATAACATAGTTAAGATGTAAGGATGTAAAACAGTTATTATTCTATGTTTTCCTTCGGTCTTCATGTGTAGATACGTACATTAGAACGAAATCAAATCGAACACACATTTCATCGCTAACAACCCTTTGAATAGATTTCCATTTCAATAATGACTGAAAAAAAAAAGCATGATTAAAAAGCAGTTATGGAAAAGAATGTACCGCATAAACCTTCAATGGATGAATTCAATCTAGGGAACTCACATTGGGCCATGGCAGCGGAGACAACCGTCTATTCTCTTAATTCATTCTCTCATAACCTTGACTACTCTCCCCGTCCCAACTAGCAGAACTAAAGCATCAGACCACAATATTATCACATTATATTCAAGGATGTCAGGTAGGTTACACCAAGCCTTTGTTCTTTGTCTGTGTATGTGTGTGTGTATATGTGTGAGAGAGGAGTGAGTGAGAGAGGTACATTATATCATTTCATTATATACTGTATATTTCATTTTTACAGCTTTCATTTCATTTTTACTTTAATTTTGTATCTTATTTCACGTTTTGTGCTTTGGCACTGTAAGCCTTTTTACATGCTGCCAATAAAGCCTTTTGAATCCGTGAGAGATTAAGAGATTGAGCGAGAGAGAGAGAGAGAGAGAGAGAGAGAGAGGAAGGGGGCGGGGGTAGTGTTCTATGAACCCTATTGTAAAGAATAGGAGGCCATGCTTCCATATGCTATCTGTGACATTTATTTGACAGTTGCAGAGTGTTAAGGCCCATGCCGAGGAGAGAGATAGCAGGTACATAAGACAGGGTTCCTGGAGACTTTCTCTCACAGACAATCAATGAGCCAGAAGGGGCAAGAGGCGAGGGAGGTCGGGCCATAACTCATTTTATTTTCTATTGTGCTCCTATATACTTATTAACTTTCTAGCCAAGAGCCACAGACCGACATCCATCATTCAGAGGCAGGGGGGGGGGGGGGGGGGGGCTGTAGGACTTTGAAATGACAGCAAACAGAGACAGTTGTTTGGTGAAACGATGACATTCTCAGCAGCTGAAGCAGGCAATCCTGTTCCCACCCAAGGTTATTCATGTAGCTCGGCAAGAGCAAAATACCTTGTTTTTATTATGTTCAATCGTTTGGGATGATAGCTGTCTGAATGCAGAAATCCATCAGGAAAGTGAGAGTAATCAGTAATCAATTCCATCTTTCCTGCAATGAAAACTACCCTCATGTCTTTATTGAACGTAACGTTGTCATCAATTTCATCTGCCGGATAAACTTTTGCTGAATGACAAACAAAGAAGCATCAGAAAATCATTGCAAGACGATACAAGATTCAACTAAAACCATCCCGGTATTAAATTATAAATGTGAATAAATGACCAATATCCAAATGAGTCAAAATTATCTTTATGGTTATAAGTTGGCCATGCTTGATATTTAATATCAAAAACAGTTTCCTTAAGTATTTGATGTATTGATATGTGTTCATTTCATTTTGATGAGTTCAGAATTATAGTTCCACCAATTCCTAGTTTAACTAGTTTGATTTATATTGTCACCAATTTTATTTCTCGGGTGCAAAATTACAAACTCTTCAACTGAAGAATTGGCTGCATTTCACACACACCTGATGACATCATGAAAGCCATTGCTCATACAGCCCGATGTGAAACACTGGGATTCTCTCTCGCACTCTGAAGTGTGTTTAAATCAAATTGCCCCAGAGTGTTCGCAACACAAAACCAGTGTAAAATGAATAAAAGCACACAGGCTCTTTTGTCTAGAACACTTGTATGGAATTTGCCAACAACAAAACCTCTTACTCAATGTGCTACAGTTTATTTTGGGAGAGAGTGAATGAGACGCATTCAGAGATTCAGAGTGTTTTATTGAATCACACACACTACATGTATGACCAACCTTTAATAGATACATCACAGGAACAATGTATTTTGTGGGCAGGTATATTCACTGCCATATACATTTTGTTTGCATGTATTCACGCCCGTGTTGTCCCAAAATACTCGACATGTCCAATCAAACATGCTCATGGTCCTTTCTATTTGTGTTGCGCATAGAAGCATAAAACGAAAGTGATTTATTTCAGTTTTCAATTTATATATATAACCTCCAAAGAAGGGGTGTGTGACCAGAAACACAAATGGTTCTCTTTTCCTTCTTTCTTAGAAAAACGTCATTCTCTCATGACTTGCGCAATGTGTGTGTGTGTGTGTGTGTGTGTGTGTGTGTGTGTGAGAGCGAGCTAGTGAGGGTTTGCTATATCCATGCCTAGCGCTGCATAGCCTAGCGACCGTGCGCCACCAAACAGGTCAGGTGAGTGTCACAGTTTCAGCTGAGGGAGAACTGCTTCCACACAGACTGGATCCATTGTTGCATCAGGTCAGTGGTTAATGTGTTATAAAAACAGATGGGGACAAATATATGTCTAACGACAGAGCTTTTGGTCACGCTTTTACAGTTCAGTTAAGCAAAGGCACCATAGCATGTGGGTGCTAATGTACAATAAATTACACCTTAAGAAATTGAAAAAAATAAGCACACGCATCTCCCATTCAAATTTTCTAAACGGAAGGTAACACAAATCTAGAGATGCCATACAATTTAACTGGGGGGGGAAGAGGACATTAGGATTCTTAACATAACATTAATTTACCCAATAGGCAGTGTAGAAATGTGCAATAATAAGCAAAAACGATACAGTGAAGCGAAATGTGGCGACCGGAAGGAATATTTTGGAATTCGTAACACCAAATAATTACGCTTAAAAAAATACACTTTGTTTTTCGGAAGAAATTCTGTGGAAAAAAAAAAAAAAAAATAGAATGACGCGCAGCGATGATGAAAGCTTAAGTAGGTGGCGCCACTTCAAATGGGTTCCCCCTAGCAACAGACGCTGCTCACTCAACGTTCCTGTACCGGGTGAAGAGGTTGTAGAGCACACGCAGGGTGGACTTGAGGTCACAGTTCACGATATCTGGAGGGAGGAAAAAGACATTGTGCTTAAATTGACACGGGCAGATGTACAGCAACATTTATTTTAGAAGTCCAAACCCCTGGTTTATAAAAAAAACCAAAAAACCAAAACATATCTGTATAATTTAATATTCCTTTTTCGTTTTCCCCCCGAGCCGAAGCGGGCAGTCGTATGGCCCTCCTCCATATTTAGTGAGGCTTACTGGGGGGGGCGGTGGCAGAGACACATGATCTGGGAAGTAGTGCTGCTGCTGCTCTGGGGCTTATAGCCAAGCCAATCTGCTTTTCTACTCGCTAAATGCAACAAATCTGAAGTCTTAGACGCAGTCACCGTGCTCAGAAATCCTCATCTGCTCCACCAATTCATAAAATATTTAAATATTTTCCCTCAGGATTTGAGCATTTTTGTGGATTTTATGGATTTCAGTGACACTCAACAGTGTATGAGTCAAAGGTCATGTGTTCTACAGCACATCTGCAAGTCTTTGCAGATGTTCCCCCGTGAATGATTCATTCAATAATTTACTGGAGGCAGAGATTGTGTGAAGAAGAAGAGCCAAACAAAAAAGAAAAGGGAAGTGGATGCCTCGAGGCAGACGAGTCCTACCCTCTGGCCGAGGCTTGGGTCTCTCCAGCCCTCCATCCTGCATCAGCTCGAAGGAGAAGGACACGTTGTGGACCTGCAGGAGACAGAGCACCGGTTCAGACCAAACACGCTCACTAGCTCCTCACTCGTCAGGTAATGGAGGCACAACCCATGACCTGGTGGTCTTCTGACATAAGCTCTCACTCAGGTCTTACCAAGTAAAACTGGGGTTTGAGAGAGAACACTGTATTAGACTCATTTAGTTTACATTTTTTATTGTGTGCACGAATACATTTCCAAAAAGGCGCAACCATGACAAAATGTAGTTCACGTGCCTCGATACAACCGAATCAAAACACAATTTATACATTGTTCTTTGCTAAATGTAAACACCAAAAGGCAACGTTGGCCATTCTGTTATTTAACATGCGTGCGCACACACACACACACACACACACAACTGCAAACAAAAGGTATGCGAATACACAATATAAACACAGCGCACATGTGTACACATAGACTTAGGGTAGCCAGGTGGACAGGTGAGCACGCATGCAAACACACACACACACACACACACACACACACACACACACACACACACACACACACACAACACACACTCTCTCTCTCTAACGTCGACAGCGGTGATAAGAGAATGTGGAGGGGGAGGGGGTGGGGTTGATAAAAAGCCACAATAAACTGTAGGTCAGTTCAATCCTCAACCACTGCTTCCTGTGTGGGCAAACAGAGGACGCCTTGTTCAGGCCCTAAGCCCTAGCAGCTGCTCAAATACTCAGTCTTCATTAATCATTAGATTCTTATCACTGCACTACGCCAATAATCGGCGCACAATTCATCATTCGATTTATATCAATGCACAACCAATAATCAGTACACAATGAATCATCACTGCACTACTAATAACCAGTACATAACTAACCATTCGATTTATATCACTGCACTACTAATACATCAGTACATGCATTTAGATAGCCAGTGGATGCTACAAAACATTACACAGAATAATATATTATTCCGACAGAATAATTATAGTATTGTGGGAATATATGTCGACTCAGGTGTGTCGTAGCAGCTATCTAGTTAGCAATGTATATCCTGTACCTGTATATGGCATGTGACTTGTGTGGCTGGTATTGTGTACGTGCCGATTGTCTTGTTAGCTAATTTGTGTTAACTGCTACAGCACCAACGCTACACCCCTGTGTCGTCATGGTTGTGAACGGGTCCGCAGGGAACTACACGTTGAACCCGAGTCAGGCTTAACATGCACCTGAACCGCGCGAAACCGACGAGAAACCGACCAACAGCGACCTCAGCGGCGTGGCCCCTCACGCAGGGCTCATCATTGGGCGGCCGTTTTTCACGCGCCACGCACCTTCTGTGACATTTTGTCTGCGGCTATAAACGCCACGGTGGTGCGTGGACTGCATCACGGCGACTATAAATCGCGCCTTAGTCTCACGGCTGTGGCGCAAACTGGGACACACGACACAGAAGGTTTACCGTCTGACCATCGGGGTGTTTGGAGAACGTAAGCGGACATCACAGTATATGACAGAACATTGATATTCCACGTGGGGAGGGGGGGGGTGGGGAGTAGGCGAAATAAGTAATAACGAATCTATAATAAAACATCTCGACGGACCCGTGAAACTGTCAGAAGCACCCGTGTACATTCACACACACACGCACGCGCTAACCACCAATTCCTGGCTGTATCTCTTTACGCCGGACATGCCACCAATGTGAATATATAATGAAATAAATCAAGTGAAAATGTCAGCGGCGGGGAGACATCGGATCACAACAACAACAACAACAACACTGACAACAGGCCTATCTTTCCACTCATCTGTATGAACGGATAATTGTGTGCTTTGCCCACAGGAAATAGTCATCATGCAGGGTTTTACGTGGGCTCATTTCACGTGCGCGTGGTTATCCAACGCGGCCGGGGAGGAGGAGAAAGAATGACATTCAGCTGTAGTACATGTCCACTAACCAAGGCATCAAACACCGACGGCAGTATTATACCACACACACACACACACACACACACACACACACACACACACACACACACACACACACACACACACACACACACACACACACACACACACACACACACACACACACACACACACACACACACACACACACACACACCCTAAGCCCCCCCCTAGCCACTCCAGTGTTCCCTGTGCAATAGGAGATTACAGATGCTTTGGGGCTGCTGCCCGTTCTTCCACGCAGAGACTATCTGTGTGTGTGTGTGTGTGTGTGTGTGCCTGTGTGTGTATGTGTGTGCCTGCGTGTGTGAGCGCATGCTCTCGAGAGTTGAATTGTGTGCACAGTAGCAGTGATGACCGTTGGGCTGTGCCTGTGCGGCTTGGCAGGGCACGTTGGCTGGCAACCAAACACAAGGCTACGGAGGCGTCTGCACGCATCGCCTGTCCAGAATACCGCAGTACAACAGAGCCCGCTGGAGTGGCTGAAAAGATGGTGGAGCACTGAATGGGGGTCCAGGGGGACAAGGGATGCTATTTATCAGGCCACACAGAGCACACGAGAGAGAGGGGAAAAAAAAACTAAACAAGAAAAAGAAGGCTAGATTTATGAAGGCATTTCTTCTTCTGAAAAAAGGGGAGGAGAATAGGAGCCAGAGACAGGTTACGATCCTGTGTCCATCAGGTCTCGACGTAACAAGGCGCCGGTATTGTCTACACAGCGAGGTTCCCACAGGCTTTGTGTCGGGTTGTTCAAGGTGAAAGGAACGGGGACCTTGAAGACTCGAATGTTCAGTAGGAGAGGAGCACCGACATGAAATGTGAAAGAGACATTTGGAAAGGGACTCTCTGTGAAAAGAGCTTCTCTTTAAAAATGCGTGGTTCTGGTTGGTTTCAGGTCACATGTGTCCTCTCCCGTGAGTGTCTAGAACAGGGCTTTTGCGACTAGTTTCTCATGAGGGCCAGGTTATTATGTTGAAATATGGAAAAAAAATGAAGAGGCTTTATCGCGTTTAAGCACCTTCATGTCAGCATAAACGCTAAAAACTAAAAACTCTTCAAGTAAAGCGTAAAGATTCGCAATGCGCTTACATAATATATAAAATAGGGCAGTCAATTCATACATTTCGACATAGACCTGTGTTACTCTTCATGTATTATCTTTTTCAATACATCACTTGACCCCCAAAGATAAATTCAAAACTGACTCCATTCATTTGGCCGATCGAAGGACATTGAACCTTTTAATATTGACCATGTAAAAATCTGCCACAAGTACTCCTATTAAAAATGAGAGATAGTGCAAAAGTCAAACTCAAGTCAAACGCTCCCCATAACATAGCCGAACAACTTCTCAACACCCTCATTTCCGACGACTGCAACTGGCTATTTAACGCGTTTAAATCTCTATCTTTTATCTCTCGATTTATTGCATTTTCTGCGTATGTACTGTATCTATGTTCGCTATCTTTGCACACACATTGCACGCCATTGTATTTTGTGAAGCACCTTGTAACGCTGGTTTTGAAAGGCGGCTATAGAAATGCAATCCATTGGTATTTTTCGGATGGACGGAATGATGTTACCTAGCATGCAGTCTTTCACTGTTTCAGAATGTGTGAAGGGTTTCTTTATTTGTTTTTCAAGAAATCCATGCAACAGGCTATGGTATTCCTCCCTTGTTCCGAGCGGGACCGGGCTATTATAGCTACTCACAGCGAGGCTCTTGGACTTATTTTTTTTCGATGAGCATCCAAAGCCCATCGGATATGTTCATTGAAGTTCAAGCGATGTGATGCAGTGCCTTCCCAGATTGTATTCTTTTGTTACTGTGATAGCCTTGTGGGCTGATCAAACATATGGGCTTTGGTCCCACCACATTACTAAATAAATAGATATTTCCACAGTCCACTACTTGTTGAAATGTCGTTTTTTAATTGTCCTACCTTGGCCGCTCTCTAAACTGTTTTTAAGCGCAGGGTCATGGGCGGGTCGCAGGAGGCTGCACAAAGCAGACAAAACGTTTCCCATTGGAGGAAATTGAACTGCCTCTCATTCTTGCTCAGAAAAATCGATTCTGATTGTTGATGTTCTCATAAATAATTTGCGAGCTGGCAGTTGAATAGGCCTGGTCTACAATATTTTATGCACATACAATCTGAGACCGCTTCTTCAGAATTCCTTTATGTGGACACAATCAAAATGGCAAGAAGTCTTCGCAGAACACCCAAAATGCAACACTAATCATGGTTTAAAAGTCTGAAAGTTGTTCAGCCGTACCTTTTGGTCAAAGTTCTCCGGAGTGAGGAAGAAGTTGTAGAGAGGCACAAAATACCCCTCCAGGAGCCCCATCAGTAAGACCAGGTAAACACCATCTGCAAACTACAAAGATGTCCGCTGGTCAGTACAAAGAGGCCCTAATGTCCCTTTACTACTCACAGCTGGGGGGGGGGGTTGGCAGGTGACAGAAACACAGAGCTTGTCAGTCATGTCAGTGACACAGAGTCAAAGCTTGGTGATAGCAAATGGATTAATTAATAGGAAACAAATGGAGTGATTCCATTAGAGAGTAGCAATGAAATATCTACAAATGTGGAGATGATGACCCCCGTTCATTTTCTACGAAAATAAATCACTGTGGTCTTATAACTTTCGTGAAAATCGAGGTCCAGGGAATAAGGCTCTTTTTTTTAACTACCTTGTTGTTATTGTCATTTAAATGGATGATTAATCATGACTAACAGTAATCCATCATCACTGTTCCACCATATTTAGTGATTTGATTTCAACGGACAATGGAACGCTGCCGATGGCTCGCCCACATATACAAATATTTGTTATCTAGGTATTTTAAAAGACAACCAATAAACCCGCTGTACAAGCAACAGCACAGCCACCCTCTTTATGAATAACAGTGTGTGTGTGTGTGTGTGTGTGTGTGTGTGTGTGTGTGTGTGTGTGTGTGTGTGTGTGACTGTGTGTGTGTGTGTGTAAAATACCTGCGTGTCCAGCTCAGACACCTCAAGGTTGAGTTTGTTCAGGTGTTTGTTCACGAACGTGATCAAAGTCTGAAGAAGCACAAAGAACATGTTACCAAGGCTGCTGAAATACTCGCCTTTTTTAAATTAAAACGTGTTTTTGTTATTGATGGGCCTTATTCACCCAGCGGCCATCTTGGTTCTGAATGCAGATGATGGCCGCTAGGTCCAAATAACACAACAACAAAAACAATGAACATATTACCTTTTTGACAACGTTCAGCTTATCCGGGGCGTGGTCGAACAAGGTGTCAAAAGCGTCACGCTCTAAAGACAAGACAAAACGACATGTTCCATTTATTTAGACGCCATGAAAATAAAATACAAATATGAACGAAGCATACAGTGTCCTTTTAAATAAAACGAAACAGACAAAACATACCATGTCTTCCAGAGAAAGCCCTGGGGAGAGAGAGAGAGAGACAAGGGTTACGTCAGCTAAACCAAAATGCAACGGGCCCATTTGCACTAATGGACCGTCTCACACTCCGTTCTGTATTTCGGAAGGAAAACGCTTCCAAGTCAACCGCGGAGGAATGCTGGGTAGTGAGCGGCCACCTTTCAGAGGAATGGCGGTGAGGACAATGCGTCCGTCCTGGGACATTACCACGGCGGCTGCCTACCACAGGGGCGGGCAAATGCCTTGCGTATTGCCCTGCATTGGAAAACAATAGGGGTAATGTGGAGCATAAGAAATGGCATAATCGCCATTATTACTGTCACCCGGAGACTGGCAGTAGGGCGGCCATCACATTGCCGGGCGCCATCGCACACTCGCTTGAAAACCGCTCCGTGTGAGTTGGTTGTGAGATGATTACATGTTTGTGTATACATGTCTGTGTACGTTTCATTTGGCGGGGGGAAAATGGCGGTCCATTTTTAGCATTGTTGTTGTCGGACGGTGCCAGGATACTGTGGTTTGGAGTGGAGTTCGGGGTGGTCAGGTGGCTTGGAGTGGAGAGGGAGTGTTGGGCTTTAAGTGGCCCAGAGGAAGGGATATCACAACGAGCAGGCCAGCAAGACATGGCAAGAGCCTACACACACACACACACACACACACACACACACACACACACACACACACACACACACACACACACACACACACACACACACACACACACACACACACACACACACACACACACACACAGAAGTCACACTGGCAAATCAGCTGTTACCACACTATCAAGGCCTCTGCCCAGGCGTGCCTGCCTCTGCCATCACAGATTACACTGTGTGTGTGGGTGTGTGTTTGAATTATTAACATGGCATGTCTTTCTACCATGACAAAATGTGTGTGATTGGCTGTGTGTGTGTGTGTGTGTCTTGGACTGAGTTTATCTGCACAGCTGCTGCTGTCAGCCTGCAGGGCCGCCGCAAAGCGAAAGGTATGTGTGTGTGTGTGTGTGTGTTTCTTTAATTGTCTAATGCTTGCACTTGGCACGTGTGTCACCAAGCCTCTCCTACTTTTTCTTCTTCATCTTACAACAATTGCCGCTCATTCATTACTGCACTGAAGGTGTTCCACAAGGCAGGTATTCAGCGTGCCAGCGATCTATCGGGAGTATTGGTGTTTCCAGTCACTCGCGATAACACAGACGCAAACAAAAGGAACATAATGAATCCATTCCCCATGAGAGGAAATGCAAGCGTGCGGCAGCCTGACTCACTCTGTGTTGCCAGTGATCTCCTCCTGAATCTGCCGGGACTGAAGAATCCCTTCCCTTTTCTGTGGAAGAGCAGACAATACAGATATAAAGCATGGTCGGTTATATGATCGCCATCAGCAAACATAGCGTGGATAAATACTGAGGAAATATGAACACGATACTTTTCATTGTGTGCACGCAACCACACACACACCCACACAGACAGACACACACACACACACTTTCAAAATGACGGGTTGACAGGACAAGCGACACATTCCGGGGAACAGGCCAAGCCCACCTGGACGACCACCACTTGAATGGAGACGTGGTCGGGCAGTCGGATGGGAGCGCGGAAGTGCTGGGACAGCGCCACCAGCAGGTGCAGGATGGCAACGATGCTCTTGGCATGGACCGCTGTGGAGGAAGAGGTGGGGGGGGGCAAGTTCCATGAAGCGCTTCTATAAAACCTAGACAACCAAGTCTACCAGTCGAGCCATGGGACCTTCATTTTGGTCGCATGCCCATTTAAAAATAGTGGCCTACAAAGATATTTGAATATTTTCAATATGTAACAAGCCGGACAATACATACAATGGCTGGTAAAATATGCAATTTTTCACCCCCCCCCAGTTTTTCATATGGTACTCTGCAGCCTTCTACGGTAAAGTTGAATGTGCAGACCAGACACTGTTAATTTTCCCTGCCGAGGGCTTTCAGAACATGTACGTGTGTGTGTGTGTGTGTGTGTGTGTGTGTGTGTGTGTGTGTGTGTGTGTGTGTGTGTGTGTGTGTGTGTGTGTGTGTGATGAAAGAGACAGAGAGACAGAATTACGATGGAGGGGTCAAGTGTAGCGTGCTATTTAGTCAGACATATGGAATATTAGAGGCAAAACAACTAGGATCAATTAAGTGGCCGAGGCCTGCCTTTGATTGTGCCCACTGGTAATGGCAAATTAACAAGAGACTAAAACAGCAGACTAAAAGCTTTTGAGGAAGCCTATTGGATGGTCAGTGGGCGAGGGAACCTAAATGAGTTACACGGGGAGAGAGGGTCGGTTGCTAAGGCCTTTGACTCGGGTAGGGCCCCCGTGGAAAGACAGCAAAACGAGTCAATCAAGTAGAAATGTTTCGTTTACATTCCAGGTTATTCCCGACACTTTTTAGTTTTCAAAAGAGGAGCTTTTACACAAGGGGGGTTCGGGTTTTGCTAAACGCATTTCATGTCATTTTTTAAATGTACGTCTGCCACGTTTGATTTCCTTTACTTTGCAGGGTGAGCTTAGAGTTTTTAGAACTTGTCTCAAGGAGGAACCCACACAAAAATCGAAATGTGTGTCATTTTTTGACATGTTCACTTTGGCCTAATGCCCTGCTGGAAGGCCTCGGCATACCTGGATCATGGTAGTAAACTTGTAGTACGGTCAAGTCATCTGATATGTAATAAGCAAGGTTGGGAGGCGGGGCGGGGTGGGTGGGTGGTGGTGGTCTTACAGTCAATGTTCCAGCGGATGCTGCGGGCGGACAGCTTGAGGGAGTCGTTGATGCGCTCCAGCACTGTCTGGAGCTTCTGTTTCTGGGCGATCTCCGACTGGGTCACCTCCGCCACGTTCAGCTTCTCGCCCTCCAGCTTCTCTGTGAACGCGACACAGACGTGGACGTGCAATGTAACCTCGTGAACACAAGCGGCGGTATGCCGGGTCGGCACACCGCTTCGAATCTCGGCTCGACATCCCGTGTTTCTTACCGAAGAGTTTCTGCAGGACCTGGCCGTCGTACAAGTCCTCCGCCAGATCCTTCACGATGATCCGCTCTCCCACCAGCACGTCATTGATCCAGTCGATCAATACCTGGGGCAAAAAAAAAAAAACGAACATGAAAACTTCAACAGTAAGAAGAACTGGAAACATTGCACCCTGCCAAGAAGACAGAGAAAACAAATCATTCATGTCTACGCGATTTTCAAAGTTCATGTTTTGTGGATATGTGTTTGGGATGGCCATGTCGAAACCGACTGCAACTCAAGCATCGGTGTATGGACATGAATGCAGAGCAACTGGTTCCTCCTCCTTAAGCCCACCTGCTAAAAATCAGACTGACCTTTATGAGTTCTTGTAGCTTGCGGTCGTTCTTGGAGTTGGGGTCCACCATGGTGCGCACTTCATTCTCCTCTAATGAAATACACGACATGGGAGTTCAGGTCAGACATGAATGACGCTGCGGTTTGAATAGAAGTGCACTGCTAGCGGAGGGGGGGTGGGCCCTACCTAGCATGGTGTCCTCTGGATCCAGCTCATAGTGGGAGGGGCTTAGAGGGTGATTGATGGCGTTAATCCCCTCCTCCTGAAGCTCGGACACTAGAAGAGAAGAAGAAGAAGAAAATGTCAAACAAACTAAAGTAGCGTCATTTGGGTTTTTTCCGCACACACTGAGGAGGCGTCGCACAGATCGGTGAATGTTCTTTTTTGCGTGCACTTGTCTCACACGCGTGTGCACACAGACAAACACACAGTTACCTATGTGACCAAATGAAATATGCATTTGCATGCGATTACACACACGCACACACACACACACACACTCACTATTGACAAAATGAAATGTGGCTATTTTACCCAATAGCACTTTATTAGCTGCTAATATGACTATTCAACGTTTGTTTGACCTAATATTGAGTGTTTGATTAGATATTGTCCGTTCACTGCACAGACAAAATTGGACAAGCCATGGTTATTAATGCAGGTGGAGGTATTCATTGATTGGCCCGGGTTGCCTTCTACACAGGAGAACATGACGAGTTTCACTCAAGGGCATTCGGCTTTGCCTTCAAAGGCCTGATTCAACCTTGAGGGGATAAAAGTTTGCCATGTTACTGTGGCTTTACAATTGATGCAAGTCCAACAACCGATGCAGAGACAGTGAGAGTCAACTGGTCTAGTTAACACTTCTAAATGGGCCGACGTTAATATAGTTAGCGTTATATCCTGTGTTATGTGAATGAAATACATAACAAGGTGTTAAATATATATATTTAGTTTGACTTTCGTTTTGCAACCGGCCTCTGTTCTCCATGCAAGGCTTAAACCACTCCAATGTCTCTATCCTTGGGTAATGACAAATAAAATGGATGATGTGGTGTCACCCACTCATGCCATTCAATGACATTCAGAAACAAAAGATGCAACTTCAGGGATTTAAAAAGACCCTTTCTCTAAATCGTGATTGTGGTATGAAATCAATTGTTTTGTGTCTCTGCTCAGAAGCTTCCTGCATCTCAGTGGGCTTTGAAACAGCCAATGATGCTACTCCTCTCAGCGTGTCCTGGGGAGGCTTGACACATAGCCCGCTCTATATAGCCATGCCTATAGATACATACTGTGCGTGTGTGTGTGTGTGTGTGTGTGTGTGTGTGTGTGTGTGTAGCAGCTTTTCCAGACAAGGCTTCAGGGGCTTCTCAGATCAGCTTGTGTCTGTTTGCACTTCTATACAGAGCGCGGTGTGAACATCCCCACAAATTCACCTCCCAGGAAAGCATCCTTTTAATCAACACCATCCTTAAGTGTGTGTGTGTCTGTGTGTGCGTGTGTATGTGTGTGTCACACACACACTCATGCACCACTTCTGCATTGAACCTCAGTGAGTGCATGAGGACAGAGGACATTATAACACATTCAGAGCCCCAACGCAGTCTTTTCCGCCCTTAAAACAAAAAAAACAAAGAAATCAACTAGAATTTCACACCGTGACAACACCGCTAACGGAGTCTGTTAGATCCAACATCCCCTCCGCCGCCGGCCCCGACGCCACCGCCGCCTGCTGCGCGCCATGTTTGACTTTCCCATGTAACGCACGCGATTAATCACACAAAACAAGGCCTGGTGTGTGTGCCTGTGCATGTGTGCACGTGTGTGTGCTTCTCACATTGCCGTATGGTTTGTAAGCACCCGCCTCCCCCCACCCCCCAGTGAGATTTCTGCGCGGTTTGTTTTGTGAGGACGGATGTTCAGCAGGTGAGCGAGATCAGTGACACACCACAGGCTGCCGAGTACAGCGCCCCCTGCAGGCACAGGAGGGGGGGGGTGCAGCTTGCAGGCCTGCGGTCTCTGTGGTAGTCTGGTGCTATTCAACATCTAAAAAACTAAAGTACCTTCGTGGGTTGTTGTTGTTGTTGTTGTTGTGTATGAGGAGATGATTTGGTGAGTTAACCAAAAACGTGAGTTAAAGTGAAAGCAGAATTTAAAACAGGAACTTCGTCAAAAAATGTGTCAGTAAATAAACATTCACAATTTAGGCACAAACATAATTTGTGGTATTTTACACACTGTAAATAAAATGAGCATGTGGCCGCGGTGAAGAAGGCAGAGACAAGCTCACCGCTCGACGCAACAAGTAGAACCCCCCCCCCACACACACAGGACAGCAGCATGCGGGCAAGTGAGCATGATTCTGACCATGGTTCTCTCTCTCTCTCTCTCTCTCTCTCCCCTCTCTCTCCTCTCTCTCTTCTTCCACGCATTCTGCTCTCTCAGCGCTCATCAGCGGAGAGCTCATGGGGACAAGCATCTTTGCAGAGAGACCCATATAGAAGAGTTGCCTTTCTACACGGCAGAAGGCCACGCTGCTTCTAAAGACAACCGCTCTTTGTGGAGAGACTTTGAACAGAGAGCACACTGTGGGCGGGAGTACAACGTACATCCATAGGTTTCGCGTCTGCAGCCAAATAACAATAATTCACGCAAGGGTATAGTCAACGCGTCAAGATGACACAATCGACAGAGAGTGACTAGCCGGACGTGGCTCCCGGGCAGTCTACCCTCGGCCCGCCCGACTCGGACCCCTCCAGTTGGTCCCACAAGGCCAGACTCTGCCCGGGGCTCCAGTGGAGCTCGTAGCCCCTGGACAGGCTCTCCAGGTCCCGGTCCTCGTCCTGCTCCCTGAGACGCTGCTCATCCAGCAGGGAGACGAGCGCGTCCCGCCGCTCCACCGTCCTTGTGATCTCAGACAGCAGCTCCTCCTCCGCTTGCCGATCCTCCGCACTCTTCCTCGTGTCTGGAGGGTTATGATACAGCGATACAGCAACACCACCACCATCATCATCATGGTGTGTGTCTGGAAGACGGTGTGTGTGTGTGTGTGTGTGTGTGTGTGTGTGTGTGTGTGGTGTGTGTGTGTGTGTGTGTTACCTTCTATGGCCATCCTGCGTCGTAGTTCCTGCTGCAGGCGACACTGTGTGTCCTGCAACTCCAGCTCCTGAGCGCTGGTGTACAGGAAACACAACACAGTGGTTTACAACCCGACCCAGACCTCCTCCTCCAGTAGTCATCTGGATTGTCTCATATCACGCATCCATTTTGGCCTCTGCCAGGCTTTTGTGAAGAATAAAGAAAATGTTCATCCTCATTAGTTGGCCATCATGTTGTTGTGAGAGTTACTTACATGATCATGAGCTCGGACTCATAGCGGTCCAGGCGGTTCTTCTCCAACACCAGGTTGAACCAGGACTGGTTGGGTTCGTTCTCTTCATTCGCCTGGACGGACTCCCCTGGGGAAAGAGAGACTTGAGAGAGGGACCTGGCTACCAAGAGAAGACAGACACACCCACTGCACCCAAAATGAGGTGGAAACCGAGCGGCACCGTCTCACAACCTGCCATCTATACCGAGACATCAGAGACGCGTACTTCCCACAGATTTCAAATGGCAAGCAGCAAGATTTGTGAGCTGTTGCAACAGGAAAAGGACACCCAATGGAATACAACCTCCATAAAGACTGTCAATCACCTGTCAATGCCACTTTACTATTATTATATAGCCAATGTAAACAGAACAGATGCCTCTATATACATTTGTTAAAAACTATTGTCACTTATTTGTATGTATATTTTTAACCAAAATGTCAACTTTCTTTTATAGTGTTTTTTTGTAATTTACCCTTAATTACCTGTATATATATATTTAGTTTTTGCACAACAAAAGGATGTTGTTGATCATTTGGAAGTACTATAATTTGGAAGTACTATTTATATATTTGATTGCAATATTGCAGTTGTTGTTTACACATTTCTTTATTGTAGAATATCTTTAATTATCCAGAAATTTGTTTTGTTTTTATTTACCACTTGCTCTGGCAATGTAAACGCATGTTTCCCATGCCAATAAAGCTTTTTGCTTTTTGAGAGAAATAGAGAAATAGAGAAAGAGAGAAGGAGAGAAAGAGAGAGAGAGAGAGAGAGAGAGAGAGAGAGAGAGAAAGAGACGTGTGGCAGGGAGTCATGTTTGAGAGGTGTAGAAAGAGGGGAAGAGGGAAATGGACAGGAGAGGGTTGGCAAGAGACGGTGGAGGAGGAAGTCATGACAGCGGACTTGGAGGAGCAGAGTGGAGGGAATGAAGGGAGGCATGGAAGCCAAGAGTAACAGATGTGTTTAATAGGGACACACACACACACACACACACACGACACACACACACACACACCCACACACACACACACACACACACACACACACACACACACACACACACACACATCACCACTCAGCACTAGAATGCTACTTGTGTCGTGTCTGTAAGATCCAGAAAAATATCAAAAGAGTATTTGGAAGAGTAAAAAATGTTAATATTTGAGGATCCTCGTTGTAAATATTCAAGTAAACCTGGCTCTCCTGGAATAGCAATGTTGGAGACGGATGTGCTTGGCAGATGACTTTAGCAGTGGAGGGCGTCTGAACTACGTACGATGCCGCAAAAAATTGGACGAGTGCTCAAATCCAAATGCAGAGTGGTTAGGTGGTCTTTTAGAAATCGATAGAGTAACCCGGATGCGTCATTACGGTAGCGCAAAGTAGCAATTAGAGACATAGATGCTGGTTTGGGCGTCGACGGCTGTCATGCAGTGAGAGGCTACCAACACACAACATCAAAAGGTATCGGCAGGTGGATTTTGGAATTTCTATGGGTGGATCTAGCGCTGATGATGTCTTTGACATTATCGGGCTGCATGCATGGGGTGTCATGGTAGAGTGGAGGAGGGTTAAAGACAGTTAGGCGAATTTAGGATTTGGTGTTAGGATAGGGCTGATTGTGTCGGGTTGAAGTCTATTGGTTATTGCAGATTGTTTAATGTGCTCTATCTACAGCTACATCTTGTGATGAATTAATGTTGTAGTCTGCTAGATTGCGATATTTTAGACACGAGGAGAGATGGAGTCGACCAAAAGGCAAAGAAGACATGACCAAGTGGAAACGACGACTGTGTATAGATGGGTGGTCAAAGCTGGTCTAGACTCCGATGGAAATGTGATGGAGCGAGATTGGTGATAGTGTTGACTCAACGATCATGGATGTGTGCTGACGTGTGGAGGAACTAAATCAGATCCAACATCCTCAGCAAGGCCACAAATCAGAAAGGTCCCCAGTGTATATACTAAAATTTAAGCCTGGCGCTAAGCTCAGGGATTTAGGGTTGATTTATGGAGTAAATTTAGCAATGTGCGATTAGTTTAGAAATTGGGCTATATTAATATAGTGGGACGGATTTAAGACTGGATAGACCAGTAAAAAGATAGCTAATAGACATCATAATAAAATATTAGTAGTGCTTGAGGCGCCTGTAGGCGAAGATTCAGGACAAAACATACACAAACACACACACACACACATAACACAACGCACACCACACACACACACATGCAAACACACAACCACACACACACACACACACACACACACACACACACACACACACACACACACACACACACACACACACACACACACAAACAAAAACACACACACACACACACACACACACACACACACACACACACACACACACACACACACTCACACACAAGTAACTCAACCGCACTATGAAACAGGAAAAAAAAGATGGAGATAAAGAATACAAATCCTTGTTTCCCTTCTGGGAGTTATGGTGTGTGTGTGTGTCTGTGTGTGTGTGGTATGGCCGTGTGTGTGTGTGTGTGTGTGTGTGTGTGTGTGTGTGTGTGTGTGTGTGTGTGTGTGTGTGTGTGTGTGTGTGTTTTACCAGTCTCTCCCCTCAGGCTCTTCTCTATGGCCACCCCTCTCTCCTCCACCTCTCTCTGTCTCTCGCCCACCTCCTCCAGGTGTCTCTGGATCGCCTGGGCAACGGCGGGTATCAAAGAAGCGACGCATGACGTTAGAAAAAGGGAGAACATGAAATGAACAGTAAGTCACATTGAAGCAACGGGCGACTTTCAGGGCTGGCATACAAAAGACGAGGAAATATTACTGAGGAAAACAGGACAGGACACGGTGCATCACCAGTACGAGTCGTGCACCCAACGTCCATTCATTAATTCATCCATCCATCCATCCATCTTGCATCGAAACATCTCACAAATATGGCGTATGGCCGAATGGGAGGGAACAGCAGTCAAAAAGATTATTAGAGTAAAGATGAATCTAGACTGGTAGAGCTCCTTGTATTAGATGCTCTAGTAGAGCTTATTGTATTAAATGCTATTGTAGAGCTCATTGTATTAGATGCTATGGTAGAGCTTTTTGTATTAGATGCTCTGGTAGAGCTCCTCGTATTAGATGCTATAGTAGAGTTCCTTGTATTAGATGCGATGGTACAGTACCTGGGCTTTGTGGAGCCTCTTCAGCTGATCTCTTTTGGCCTGCTGAGCCGCAGTCTTCTCCTGCCTCCTCCTCTGTCTGTCCAAACTCACCTGGGAGAGGCACACACACACACACACACACACACACACACACACACACACACACACACACACACACACACACACACACACATACAATATCCACTATGTCTCTACAGACAGGAGACTGCGCAATCCACCAGCTTCTGGTCAG
>PIJE02000249.1:54449-169449 GCA_002895965.2 Coryphaenoides rupestris
TCCCTCCCCCATGTGTGCAAACAGTCCTTCTTGGTAGGGGCACAGCAGCAGCACCTCTGGCTCTTCTACCGGCTGACGATATTTTAACTAGACGCACGTTCACATCAGAGGAAACTTTTGACTGATCATAAGGCGGTGGTGAGATGTGAGAGTTGGTTGCCATCATTCGCGCTGTGGTGTGCTGCTGTGTGTGTGTGTGTGTGTGTGTGTGTGTGTGTGTGTGTGTGTGTGTGTGTGTGTGTGTGGTGTGTGTGTGTCTCTAAATGATGCTGCACGAGGTAGATACGCACAATACATGAACTCCCTCTCTCTCCTTCTCTCTCTCGGGGCAGCGCGACTTGTCACGTGCAGGAGCGTGGTCGGGCTAGTCCGCGTTGCGACGCGATCAAGGATTATGGGAGTAGGTAACGGACTCGACGCCTCTTTGACTCACTCGAGTAACCCGCATGGTTGACACTGATAACTAACCGTGTGGTCGTATGTACTCACGTGTGCTCGGCCCCCTCCTTCAAGAGCTAGAGGCGCTCACAGACACTCACGGCGCGATGTATATCGTCGTTGTTGTCGACTCCATGCCTCTCTCATTTCTCACCTCCCCGGCCCGAGCCAATTCGGGTATCTTAATTCTAACTGGAGCCACACCCTCTTACGTATTCTGTGGCTTGGGAATTGGTCGTGATGGCGAAACACGCGCGGCGGAGTGGGTAGAAGTTAAGCCGAGAGGGTTTGGATGACCGCACTAAGAGTAATCTACAGCGTATGTGGACAGTCGAAGTGAGGTAGTTGAAGTCGGCGCGTTTGTACGCGGAGATCATGACTCGGATCAATCGCGTGAGGCGCAGTTCTGTCGTCACGTGAGAAGTTTCAGTAGGTACTGGTGGCGGGCTCTCTCTCGCTCTCTCTCTCTCGCTCTCTCTCCCACCTGTGTGATAAACGTCATCGGGAAGCTAAATGTAATTAATGGCCCACACAAAAGAGATCCAGCCTCGGGTTTCCATTAAATCCCAGGCGTCTGTACACTATGCATGCGTGTCTTTGTGTTTGATGTTGTGTATGTGTATGTCACATGCACTCGCCGGCCGTCTGTTCCAACACAGTCCAGAGGAAAGAAAAAAAAAAAAGAAGAAGAATAAAAGGCTATGTAATGTGATTTGGTCGGTGTATGTGCCACACACACACACACCAACACACACACACACACCCCACACACACACACAACACACGGACACAGCGAAAGTTAGAGACAGCAGAGCATGATAAAAGAGGGCGAAAGATGAAATACCAAGAATTGAACGACAGACCAACTGGTGTGGTGGTGTTGTGTGTGTGGTGGTGTGTGTGTGTGTGTGGTGTTCCGAGCCTCTGCAGTCGAGCTCTACACCCTTCACCTTCTGATTGGCTGCTTGGTGCGGATCCTCCTCGCCGCTGGAGAGTGACTCTTCCAGCTGCTGCTGACTAGAGGCTAGACACATAAAACAAAAAACAAATAAAAAAATAACCAATAACGAATGCCACTGTCCAACACTGTCCATGTTTCCCCATCTACTCATACTACGGACCTTTTTTCCGTAGGTTGGCGAGGATGGTCCTGATCTTGTCCGGCCCATCCACCTGTGTCTCCTCCGCCGCCCCACCGCCCTCGGACGCCTCCTTCTTCTGGAGGCGCAGGGAGGAGAAGAAGTTGAGCCTGCGGCGGGGCAGCGTGGCCATGTCATCCGAGAACGCCTCCCCCTCCGCCGAGGCCCGATGGACCGACAGAGACATCGTCCGCAGCACCGCCGGGAGGTTCTTCCCGGCCTCCTGCTGGGGTGGCTCAGGCTGGGGCCCGGTGCGCTGCCTGGGCCTGGACGTCTCGGCGGGGCCCTGGCCGAAGAATCTGTTGAAGCTGATGGCTGCATCCGAGACGGGCCTCGGCTTACGGGGGCCGTCGGTTCTGCCCCTGCTGATGAGGCAGAACAGAAATAGACTCATCGGATAGAAGGATAATATAATACTTATTATTATTATTATTATTATTATTAACTATGCATTTATAATGGAACAAATACGTCGAAAAGTCTTGGTACGCACTTGACGACCGCAGCGGCAGGATTTGAGTTGTTTGAGAACCTGTTCCGGCTGAAGGACTTCCTGAAGGAGTTGGCAAAGAGCTGTAAGACGGTGAGGGGCGGGGCTGGGGTCTGGTCGGGGACGGGACCCCCAACCGGGCCTACATCTGTCTGGGACGGGTCAGCCTTCGACGGGGCCATGGCTGGTACCTGATGCCGGTACACATATGGGGAGAACAGTGTGTTTGTCATGTTGTCTTGACAAATTGTGTTCTTGAAAGTCAAGGGTACATCTTCAAGAAACACGTCTCAGCACTTAAAATAGTACGAAGATTGTGTACCGTCTTATCCTAGCATTCTTGCTGTTAACCAGCAAGGGGTTAACCTAGCAATTATGAAGTGCTTGAAACTTGTTCTATTCAAATCCTACTGTGCAGATATATTGTTGTTTCACTTTCTTTGGACAAATGTACTTATTGTAAGTCACTTTGGACAAGAGCGTCTACCAAAGGCCCTAATACATTTAGGTTTAGGGCCTTTGGTAGACGCCAATGTAAATCTGAAGACCTGCTTCTTCCTGGAACATCTCACAAGCTGACCCCTACACTAGACGAGGGGTTCTCAACCTTTTGTGATTTGAGGCCTACTGTGTGTGTGTGTGTGTGTGTGTGGTGTGTGTGTGTGTGTGTGTGTGTGTGTGTGTCAGCCATTGACAATAATAGAAAGAGTGGTTTGGAGGTACTTTTTGGTTAAGAAACGCTGGTGTGAGAACGCACGTTGTTGAGCTGAATTTTGTCGAATTTGAAAAGCCCCTTTTGAGATATCTACTGTCATTATTCGCACTACAGCTAAATATATTTAAAAAAATTAAGTCTCAAAAGGCATTCACGGCTGCCCCACCACCAGCGACCCCCACACTCGATAAGATGAGAAGTCTCCCCAAGAGAGGTGGAGTGACTCAGAGTCATGGTTCTTAGTTGGTGCAGCACTACCGTTTCTGTAGCTCTTCCACTTTTGATTGAACACTTTGATTGTCGTCAGCCTAACTTGGAAGATGCTTTTGGATTAAAACCCGTCTGCTACGTGACTCGTTGCAAATGCAGCAAACGACGAACTGTGGCTCGCATCACGCAAAAAAAAAATGGCGCATCGTATCCCCACCTGGTCTGTAGAGGAGTGGGCCGGGGTCGCGAGGTCGACGGCGCGTGGCACGTCGGCGGGCGTGGCCGGCAGGTCCCAGTCTAGAAGTTTGGCTTTCTCCGACGCGGTCACCATCAGACGCTTCTTGGGGCTGAAGGAGGAGGAGGAGGAGGAGGGACCTGGTGTCGTCTCCTCCTCCTTGTGTCTCTCACTCCTCACGGGCCTCTTCTCTGCCAGGGGCTCGCTGACGTCACCTCCGCCCCACCACCACCACCGTTCACACTGGGAGCCTGAGAACCAGAGGTCTTCCTGTTTAGAGTCTTTCAAGACGTCAGATATCTTCCAGGACAAACGTTGCATACATTGCACCTGTGACTTCAAAACGTGAACCTTTATTGGTACTGGTATGCAGATATGTAAAAAAAAAAAAAAAAAAAAAGATTATTATTATTATTATCATTATCATTATCAGCATCAACATCATGGTTTACGAGATTAATTTGTGTGCACGACACATAGACAACATGTGGTATCTGTGTGGGTGTCTGTAGTTTTCTTGCACGTACGCTTGGCTTTGCCCCCGAGAGCTCGTCGTTGTCTTCGCGGTCGTCCTCCAGGATGGGCTGCTGCTTGCGCGCGGCGGACTGCAGGCCGTCTTTGTCCTGGGAGCCGCTCCTAGGCAGGTGCTTAACAAAGAGCAGCGGGAAGGCTGCAGGGACGTGAGGGGAGGGAAAACAAACGCCGCATGAAAAGGGGATTGGTCCCAGAATGCATTGCATCTGGCTTTGAACAACAACAAAAAAAAAGAAAGAAAAAAAAAAGGTTGAAAGTATCAGGTTTCTGACCTATTTTCTGACCGTCCCAATAATAGCACATTTCAGTTATGTATGACACCCAACATGGCATTATTTAGAGCCATGTGAAGAAGTGCTTATGTACACAGCCTATTTTTTAGGACGATTCAACTTTCTTTGAAATGTAATTGTAGGAATAGAGGTGATGGCTCATTAAAACACAAATAGTAATAGTGATGCTAGCCATGCTAGTCATTTCCTGTTAGTGTATTTCCATCCTCTCAGGAGAAGGACATTCATAATGGCCTGAATAGACACAGGGCCTTCATTTCTCAGAACTAATACATGATAAAAATGAAAATGAGTTTTCCAAAGATACATTGTTGTGGTGATGATTACAGTACATTTATGAAAAATAATGGATAGTCTCCATTATTTCCCGAGCTAAATGACAGGGGTTTGTTACGTTTACAAATCTATTTGTAAGCTTTTATCCAAAGCGACTCTTTGCAAGTCGCTCTGGATAAAAGCGTCTGCCAAATGCCCTAAATGTAAATGTATTTGTGTGTTTAAAAATGGGCACAATCGTGAAACGTTACATAACATTTGGTAACAAAACCTAATGAGCTGATGTTTTGCTAGAAAAGAGAATAATAGAAACATACAGGGAATATCAAATAATTCCGTGCAACATGTTGTTATGGATGATGTAGTCCTACACGGAATTAAACGCATAGGTGCTCTGGTGGCCTCTAGTGTTGGACAGGTTGCAGTGCAAAGGATCGGCCCTCCTTCACACTCCCTCCCTCCCTCACTCACAGATGCCTCTTCTGGAAATGTCTCTAGAAGATTCTACATACTTCTGTTATTCCCATTTAGTAAAGATACCACTATTAGCCATTACCAAGCTATTGGAAATAACCAGCATCCTCTTCGTCATCAATACATCATCATTTCTTCTAGCTACAAATGGCTGAATAGGTATAGCAGTTTGAAAGTCAATAATAATATGATAGGATTACCAAAGTTTCTACTGTACATTACCACAAGCACACAGAACACACTGACCGCTCACTAACCATCGGCAGAGACAGATGCCCTCATATTTCTACTATTGTAAAACTGCTGCTTTTGCAGTAAATACCGTTGCCTTTTAAAAAAAAAAATTGTAAATACAGTTATTGTTGTTTTTGCACAATCCAGTATTGGCACGTTCATTTCACTGTACATCCTGTCTGTGTATGTGACAAATAAAGTTTTGCCATCTTGAATCCATCTATAGCATAATACAGCTGGGAGCTATTGGCAGCAGCCCAGCAGATGATGAGGAGGAGGAGGATGTGCTCACCTGCACGGATCCTCTTCTTCCATCGGCTATTCTTCTCTGGACCGAGGGGTTTGGAGTCTGACGGGGGGGGGGGGGGGGGGGGGTGATGGAAGACAACAAAGAAACAAGAAATAAGGGGAGAAGCTGAACAAACGTGCCATCAAGTCAGTTAAGATTGTAGTCTTATCCGTAGCATCGCCCAAGAACGCAATACAGCTGCAGAGGTGGGCTTGAATTGAATCCCATGTGTACATGAAGCACCATACTAGCGTCACTTTGCCGCTCTGAATGAATGCTGCATCTCAGTAGAAGAACCACAAGCGAGAGGCAGACGACTCCGGAGGAACGGATACCTTTGTGACCTTTGTCTGCATCTGCTGAGCCATCCCTCCGGACCTCCATCTTATCCTGCCCCGCCGCCGCTGCCGCTGTGGCATCCGCTAGGGGGGCGGCCCCGGGGAACGCCTTTCTGGGCCCCCTGCCCTGCAACCACAAATAACCTTGCATGCCCACCTGGAGAGTGAAGACGAGGGTTCTGGTGGTCAGTGACAGCTACAGGTAGGACAGACACATACAACCCTGATGACACTCAGAGAAATATTGTAATATCTTACTTTAACTCGTCGTTGTGCTTCTGCAATAGTCAAAAACAACAACAACAACAACAAATACACTCTGCCCGTATGTAACGTGAATCTGTGCGTTGCAGCGTTAAAACCAGAATCGCTCAGTTTGTCGTCTCCAACGCAGAGAGATGTGTCATCAATAATTATCAGTGGTTATGTATGGCGATCCATATCGGCACCATGCACAATACATGCACATCTCATTGTGGATACTCACAGAGTCAACAGTAGTCAACATTGTAAAGACATTTCCAGACGCGTAATTCCACTTTGGGCAAGAGTGCATTTGATCACACATAACAAACAGAACAAACTGTGAAAAGAATAAATGGTGAAAACATTCTCCTTGTGTGCAGGGCTGAGTCACACATTGCATAAGAACCACTCAGGTTCTGTTGACGAGAACAAAAAAAGGCTGTAATAAAATGGATAGCAAAAGAGCGACTGACGGGAAGTAGGAGGAGAGAAGAGAAGAGATCCCACAGGAAAAAAAGCCCACTGGACAGCAGAGATCAGCATGGGACCAAAAAACCGGATCGATCACCAATTGGTTTTTGATTAAGAAGAAGTCAGATGTGGTTTGGGTTGAGCTTTTGCATTGGCGCTCACGTCTTATTAGATATGTTTTAGATATCCTAAAACTGTAAGACAGACCGCAACAACATGGCAGCGCTCCAGAGTTGTGCGCCTCCGTTTTAAAAACGATGAAAAGCGGAACCGCAACGGAATCGTGACGTTACATAACAAGTCAGAAGAAGCAATTCATCATTCTTTAAAAAAATAAAGAAATAAAGAAACGTGAAATAAAGGTTCTGGGTGATTGTTAGATCAACTTGGCACACGTGATGTTGTATTGTAGGTGTTTTGACAAAAGCAGTTGGTTAAAAGCGATGGATTTGACGGTTAAAATGAGTTTCTGTGGTCGGGGGGGGGGGCGGGGAGTTCTACGGGGATCTTTCAACCCTATGCCTCTTAGGTGGTGGATTCTTCACCAATACGGGTCATTTGTAACAAAGGAAGAAGCAGGCCATTTACGTCATTACATTTTTTTTATTTTTTGCAAAAGTACAATGTTTAATAAATGTATACTGACCAAACAGTTTCGGAGCCGTGCAAAAATAAAATGACAAGGATGTGGCAGGGGAAGTTTAAGAACGTTTGTTATCATAGACACAGCTAAGAAGATAACATAGAAATATACATAGCAGTTAGCTAAGAGAAACGGTGTGCAAACAACAGCTCTAGGCTGAGGTTGTCCTGAGACAGCCTAGTACGAAGTGCATGAGAGGGACCTGGAGAGGGGCTGGGGGAGGGCGGGGCCTCCTTCTGGAGAGGGAAGGAACCACAGACAGACACCACACACAACGTGGAGACATACCGGACCGTCAGGTGGGGTTTGGGGGAGCAGAGGGGTTCTTTATCGGCGTGAGGACGGGCATCCAGTGGTGTGGATTTGGATCGCGTGTTAGGCTCAGGCTGGAGTTAGTCCACAGCGTGAGGGGTTAGACAGAGAGCGGGGGGGGGTAGCGCTACGAGGACTCATAACTAAATGAAAATGAAAACTATTATGTGACACAAGATCCCAGGTCTGCTCCACAGCACAGCACACACACACACGTTGTCATGACAGCACTGGTACCCATGCGGTTTGAGAGGGTCTGGGGGGGGGGGCAGCCAATGCAAAAGTAACAGAGGAAGCTAAAATGACCAGAGCAGGCCAATCATCACCTTCCCTGTTGCCGTGAATCAGCCAATCAGAGGTTGCAGCATTGGAAACTTGAAACAGACTGAGTGGAATGACGTGAGCAGGAAGAGAAAACGTGGAATAGTAGAGGTGTAGAGGAATGGAAAAAGAAAAAAATGGAGTGGAATGCGAAAGATAAAAGGGGAAATTATTACAGAGCTTTAACCTGCTGCACTTCCAAAAAAAAAAAGAAATCGCCATTTAATTATTATCATATAATATCACAAATGATGTAAGTTACAACAAAATGTACGTCATCGAGGCTGAGAATCATTTCAAATAAGATATATAGATAAATATCAAAGAATACAAAATTAGACTGGATCATTGCCTATTCAGAAAATCATCTGAAATGTAATCTTTCTCATCTTAATTATAAAAAAAAGCACCAACAAAATACAAAATACTGATTTGGCATTTCCATTGCACATCTCTGTTGCAACACAAACAGGTACCTCAGTTAGTTTGGATGCAGAGCAGGCGATGAGCGAGCATAGCCACAGGCCACAGGCCACGCAGCCACATAATAACCCCACAGACGTTCCATCGCTCACAAAATACTAAAAACAAGCCGCAGCATCTGCAGCGCTTCAGAGATAACAGCTATTGACCTGGACAGTGAGCCAATGACTCCGCTGTGATTTCTCTGCATTAAATGAGACCCTGTTGTCTGACACACGGTCAGCGTGTTCTTGCTGTGAGGAAAAGCATATTGCGTTTCCCCGCAGTTACACTATCGTGGAAGCGGTAATATAATAAATAGTCACATTAATCAACACGCTGTGCTAATTTAAAGTGCTCATGCACTAAACAAGCTCTTTGGTGGCTACAAACACTTCACGTGTTACATTGAGCGGGTATAAAAATATATCAAAACAAGATAGACGAGCAGCTTAATGGTAAGAATACTACATTTTCAACAATCATCTATGCTGGGATTAGGCTATTATTTGTTCATCAAGTTGCATTTTTTTACACAAAGTTTAGTCACATCAAATGGTGTATCAAAGGCTCAGCCAATGATCACAAATGCTCAAACGAACATGTAGGTAACGATTTACGTGGTGGCTAACCTGAGTCAGAGTTCCACGGACAGAATGTAATGGGAGCACACATCAGCATATATTGTTTGCTGCGATTTGCACCTGCAGTCTGCAAATGAATTGCTTGCGTGTCTAAATATATTTACGTATTTATTTGCAAGCCATGAAATAGAGAATTGTTTTTGGCATTTGTGATTATTGACACTAATCTGCCTCAAACTAGATTGCTGTGTTAGTTAAGAGTTAAACTACGGCTGCTGCTGCTGCTGCTGCTGCATCCCCTGGGCCTCCCGGTACATCTGGCCCAGCACCTGCTGCATGGAGCACATGAGCGGCAGGCCCAGGCTCAGCAGCTCGTACGCAAAGACGTAGTCGTCCGCGCGGCTCCGCAGGTGGGCCCGCGTGGCGCCCGCCGACTCGCACACACGCCCCCACGCCCGGCCGGGCAACACACGGAGGGCGTGGCCGGAGCGCCGCGCCCAGCTCAGGCCCCGCCTTAGCAAGGAAACCAGGGTACCTGAGGGTGCAGCGTGGTGGTGGTGGTGGTGGTGGTGGAGGAGGAGGCCCCCCGGCGAGTAACCATTAGTGGCTTGCGATGACGAAGTTGTCCCAGCGCGGTTGTGGTCGTTCTGAACGGGGACGTGAACAGGAAACGGGGGGAAGTTAAGGACAGTTTGAATCTTTTTTTTGCGGTTTACAACTAAGAGTCGGACAAGGATTCAAGTTGATGTACAAAAAGATACTGGAGCATTGCATGACTTACTATTCTCTTCTTGAATTGGTCGGGTTTACTGCTTAATCGCTGCTGTGCGTGGGTTTTACAGTAGAAACTCCCTGCAACAACACACAACAGAAAAATCACTGAAATCTATTAAATCTCAACAAAACATACGTAAGGTAGCCAAACCACACAACTTAGCAAAGTAGCTACAATAGCTGTAGCTAAAAAAGCAAAGTAATGAATAAAATAACATATGAATCATAAAGCATTGGATGACATAGATGTATATAATTAATATAAATTATAAACCCTGATTATTAGAAGCTTTTCTCAGGGGGCACAGTTTGAGTAAACACATCCTCTCTTTAAGGATGGCACACCATTGCCAAAAACAGAGACCTCCTTTGCTATGCAAACACCAAAGCGAGACAAACCACAAGGAACGCACCCTGCTGCGAGTCAAAGCAGTGGGTGCCCAGGCGCAGGGAGGATTTGCACACGGCGCAGCGGAAGCACTCCCTGTGGAAGAAGTAGCCCTCGGCACTCAGCCGCTCCATGATGTACACCCGCTTCAGGCAGAAGTGGCAGGTGTCGCTGCCGCCCAGGGCCGGGGCCAAGTCCTTCCGCACCGAACCCTGCAAGGACGGGGAGAGTCAGGCAGAGTCAGGCAGAGTCAGGCAGAGTCAGGGAGAGTCAGGGAGAGTCAGGGAGGGCCCTTAGGAACAGAGCCGGCAAGGATGTGAGGAAGGCCACCGTGACCACACAGTCAATACTAAATCAACACTACTCATTGTGGGTAAGGGTAAAAAGCACATGTTAATATGTATTCAGGCAATTAATTAAGTTAATAGCTGGTTGGTTTAGTAACACCAGTGGATGCGGTACTACCCAAAAACCATAACCAAGTTGAGAATTACAGCAAGCTCTATGAGAGAATTAGTCATTGCATTGTAATGGAAATGACTAATTGTCTATTGACTGGAAAGCAAGGATAATAAAACAAAGTGTAATAAAGCACATTGTGTCATGCCTCAATTACTTTACATTCACAGTCATGCATATATTATGTACAGTCAACCAATGTCGAAGCAGTTCCACTCTTGTTCGGCAGTACAGATAATCATCAGTCTCGCTGCGGAGTGGCAGTTGTAGGCGTTTTTTTTATCCGGCAATTTTAAAAGCAAACTGCCAAGATGTGACACAGAGCTCCCAAACGCACTCAAGCCTTGCTCTGTTTGCTTTGGCCTCCACAGAGGGAGACATGGTAGAGCCTATTTACCCCCGCTGCCTCTGGACCCCACCAGCACTGAGGAACCAGACCCTTCCATTTATAACCTGGCTTGTTTGAACGTTGGGGATTGGTTCCCCAAAAGGAGGCGTTGAACGCACAGCAACCCTTCATTTCTGCTTCTGAAATCTGATGACCGTCCACAGTGCTTTAAGGATCCAATCATATTTGATCCTTAGACTGAGGAGAAGCTCCCTTGTCCACTCATTATGATACAACCTCCATCCACACCTGGCTTATGAAACACTTTGGTAGTACAATGACAATGCAATGGTAGCAACGCTCGACGAGTCCTCTCCAGGGTTTTGCACCTTTAATACTAAACATGTAAACTTTAGAGCCAGGGGGAGAACAAATTCAATCCTGCCAATGTATTATTTAGCAACAGATGAATCACACGTCTGCAAGCAAAACACATTCATCTTACCGGCGGGGCATTGGGCCTGTGGTCTGTCTCATAGAGGATCGCCAGTTTTTGAGCCTTGGCATCTATGGCAGAAGACACCTTGCCCACAGTACGCTGGCGATTACACACCCCAGACAGGAAAAGGAAGGAAGGAGGTTGGAGGAACATAGGAAGTACCACATACACAAGGAAGAGAGAGAGAAGGAAAGAACGGTAAGGAAGGAATTAAGGAACCCAGGGGTGAAAATAACAAAATGAGACGGGAGGTCAATGACGGTGACGCAGGTCATTGGAGAAAGCACCTCTTTACTGTACTTCTCCGGGGCGGCGGGACAGCTGTCCGAGCGCGCTACAGGCTGTCGAGTGATTCGTCTCGAGTTGGACTAAAATGAACACACAGTGAAGGAGCATTGAGAGAGACAACTCCTCAGAAGTCTCTAAACGAGTGCGTCTAACACCATACATGTGGCTAGCTGGGGCTAATGGCAGATACCCAATGCTTTCAAATCAACATTTAAAAAGCATCATCAGTGCAATAACTTTTGTTGAAGAAATGTAAAAGATACTGACAAGATAGCGTGTACAGGGGGGAGCAGTGTCCATATCTCTGCCATAGGGTCTGTCTTTACCTTCTCTTGGACACTTTCGGTCAACTCGCTTCCGTTAACAGTCTCTAGGGTCTCCTCATCGAATCCCCGCTCAACATCGTCTCTAAGCCCGTTGGTGGTAGAGCCAGGCACCGTCTGACCGACCGCCGCCACATCTCTCTGACACCCCCGTCGCGCAGACGCTGGCGTGGGTGAAGCGGCACCCGCCACGCCATGTCCATTGTGATCAGGGCAGCGGGGAGGAGAGGAAACTGGGAGTGGAGAGCGGCGTTCCTCGGGGTCGCGTTTGCGTTGGGACTCCGAGGGCGGCGGGGCGGGTACAGACGCACGGCCCTCGTCTCCGGGGCGACGGTGTGGAGCGTGCGGTTTGAGGCGGGAGGGGTAGGGGAGGAAGGGAGGAGGGGTGACGGGGGAGACGACGGGGGTGGAGGGGTGAGGTGCAGCGGGGTGGGGGATCGGAGGGCGAGGCGGAGGGCTGTTCGATGCGAGTGAAGAGGAAAACGAGGAGAAGGAGGATGTACACGGCACTGTCTATAGAGGAGGAAGAGGCAGAGAGTGAGAACGCAATGTGAAAGGAGTGTGAGGAGGAGGAGGAGGAGTGAGTTGGCGTCACATAATCCCAGTATGCATGAGCAGCAACAAAACGGCAGCCAATAGCCTGCGACATCCCTTTCTGACCAACTATAATCCTATAAATCATTCACAAGGGTTCACATGCATCCACGGTTGTGTAATAGCAGGGTTAAGTAAAAAGGCTTCAATCGTCCCCAGAGGAACTAGAGTGGAGAGGCTGACTGGGGGTAAAGCAGGGGGTAAAGATGGAGTGTATGGGCAGGATGATGAGATGGCGGTCGGAGTTTAAATGACTCCGCACCGAAATAATTCCAAGCAAACAAGCAAGAGAACAACCAAGCAAAGCGTCTGGCTTCTGGGAGGTCTCCAGCCAGCCAATCGGGCAGAAGTTTGTTGCTCAAACACGCACACAACCCAACAACATTACAAGAGGTTAGACGGTCCTCATGGATCAGGATCATGCACGGAACGTTTTGGAAACTCTAAACCAACCAAAAGCGCAGAGTCAAGTTATTCTGCCCACATAGAAGCATTTTAGTCCACACCCACACAGCTCAATAGCACATAACAAGCAAGCTCTTGCATAAGGCAAATCCAAATCCATTAGTAGGCGTGATAATATAAGAGGGGGATAGTAGTACAAGACCCTTGGGCTAATGTTACTGTAATATGAACCATGGCGCAGATGAGCCTCGCAGGCAGAGCCGCAGATCAGATACATCATATCATGTGTGCGTTAACAGATGCAAGCATGCCACCGAGCAGTCATACAACACCTCCAGAGACGGATGAGGAGGAGGACGAGGAGGAGGAGACGAAGATGAAGAGACAGGCTGTGTGCTGGCACCAGGGAACATGGAGGAGAGAATGCCAGCCCTCTCCTTGATACTCCTCCTGGTGAACTCTCGGGTGGACACCCTGCCCTGTACACAGGGTCCACAGCGCTCAACCCCACGGACTCCATCACGACACTCATAGGTGAAAACGGTGATTGATCAGAGTGACAGTCAAAGCTACATAGAAATTAATAGTGTGTGAGTCTGTAGGATGTCTGAAGTTCACACGACCTGCGACCAATGTGAGCATAAATGGGCCTCAAGCTACTGTCTTGAACGGGCCGTTTTGATGACCTTTGGTGAGATGGAAGTGGCTATTAAGTAGGGCAGTATGCCAGCAAACTGAACGCGGTGGAAAAGCTATCTCGGACCACTTGAAGGTCAGAGACTGGCCTGCAACCTTTGAATGTCACTGTTCTGTGCATGTATTTTTAGTCACCGTACTTAAACCTGCAGCAGAAGAGATCGTGAATGTCACAATATAGGATTAGACAGTGAGACGGACGAGTGTAAAGACAGAGAGAAAGAGACAGAGAGAGAGAGACAGAGAGAGAGAGAGAGAGAAACAGAGAGACAGAGAAAGGCCAGCAGTTCACCTGGCTGGCGAGTGTTTCGCCCGGCTTTTCAGACGGCTGGTCGTTCCCGTGTCGCGAGGGAGAGGTGGAAGCGGGGCGACGGGCGGAGAGGCCCGCCATGCCGCGCTCTACGCTACGCTTCAGAGCACAAGTGTCGGGGCTCGGAGACCTAGGCGGGCTCACGGGACTCTTGGACCGCGAGAGGAAAGGAGATTGGTCGTAATCGTTCTGAGGGGGCGGGGTCTTCGGAGAGGACACAGGGCTGGTCGGCCGAGCCACGGCGTCGGGGTCCTCCAGCAAGCGGAGGTAAATGGAGGGCTGAAAGCGGGAAGGAAGTAGGAGGAGGAAGTAGGAAGTAGGAGGAATTGGAAGTAGGAGGAGGAAGTAGAAGTAGGAGGAGGAAGAGGAGAACGAAAATGGGAGGAGGAAGTAGGAAGACAAAAGCAGCGATAAAAACAGAAGGGTAAGAAAAGGAAAGGAACAATACAATTCTAGTCAAGTTAACATGGAAACAAAACAAAGTGATGTTTACAAGGCAAGGAGGATGATCACACACACACACACACACACACACAAAAATGGAGGATGTTGATACCTGCCACTTGGGGCGAGGCGGAGGTGGAGGAGGTGGAGTGGTGAGCAATTTTGGCTTTGCAAAGCGAGGATTCTCCCTCTCCTCCTCCTCCTCCTCCTCCTCCTCCTCCACCTCCTCCTCCCCCCTTTTTCCTCCTCCTGCAGAGCGAGGGAGAAGGAAGGGCTGGAGATGGGAGATGGTGGAGGAGAAAAGGATGGATCTGAAGCGTCTTCGTCGGACTGAGGAAGATGGTGCAGGGAGAAAAAGGGGACAGGAGAGGTCAGAGGGGGACAGGAGAGGTCAGAAGGGGAGGAGAAGAAAGGAACAAGTTTGGGAAGAAGAGGAAGTGAAGTGGACAAACAAGGATCCGTCGAGAGGAAAGCTGTTCAACGCAGTCTTAGCTGTAATATACTGCAAGTGTCTTGATCTCACAGAACAAAGCAAGCAGCTGTGTTGTAAAGAGGCGACATAATATTGTCAACCGCAAGCTCTCCTACAAGCCCTCCTCTTCGTCTGGTTTACACGAGGACAAGCAACCACGAATTATAGCCATGAAGCCATGAAGCCAAAACACACAAAGCAGTCCGCCTGGATCTGAACACCAGAACGCCCACACATCTGTTGTTCTCCGCTGCCAAAGACTCCCATGCAGACTCCCATGAGCACTGATACCTTTGCATGAGCTACAAGAACGCTTATCTATGAGCTGGCCTACAAAACCAGTAACGACGCCTGTAATAAAAAAGACCTTTCCATAGATTACCTTCGTATCGACATGGCAAGCTTTGTCATTCATTCATGCCGCCTGGTTATAATACACTTGATGTGCGGACAGACAGACAGACAGACAAGACAGACAGACAGACAGACAGACAGACAGACAGACAGACAAGACAGACAGTCTGCCTGAAGACCACACAGCAAGCGTGTCAGCGGAGGTTTATGCTGGTTCTGAGCGGGTCCCACTGCCCACTCCACTCTCACCTTGTTGTGGAGCCTCGCGGATGAGGAGTCCTCAAATTTGGCCAGAAGGGTTGCCATGGTGCGGCCCTTGTTTTCCTGCGGTTCCGTGTCCACGCCAGCAGGGGGAGCACTCTGACAGGACAACTGGTTGTGTCCCGAGGAGACAGCGAGGAGAGGAAATGAGGAGGAGGGGCCAGAGAAGAGGAGGCGGGGCCAGACAAGAGGAGGCGGGGCCAGACAAGAGGAGGCCGGCGAGGGAGGGGGACGTGAAGGTGAGGAGGAGGAAGATGGGTCGTCAAGGTTGTATTTGTTTCTATAGTGTTTCTTTTATGGACACTAATGATGTTCGTGTGTTGACGTTTAATATACACTATACAAGTATATCCTGAGACCAACCTCTGCCAGGTAGTGAGTTCCTTTCCGCCGTTTCTTGTGTGTAGAATCATCGTCTTCCTGCTTCTTGTCATTCTGCATGAAAAATAATGAAAGCATAACACAACATAATATCATATACTAATAAAGCGAATCATAAAGTAGGCCTATCAGATGAACATAACTCTCTATGTGGACTTTGGCTCATTCAACGTGTGATTGACAGTGTAAAGGGCAGCAAGTCAATAGCAATGTTGTTACTTGAGTGTGTGCAAGGCCTGCGCGCCGTGAAGATTCATTATAATACATAAAGAACAGCCGGAAACCAGGTTAGCATATAATGGTGTGTTTTACCTTGGGGATTCTCTTTCTATGCTGCGGTTGGTTCAGCAGGGTGTGGTTGGCTCTGCCTGAACATTTCTCATTATTCTCATCTGGTTCTTTTGAGTCTGGTGAAACAAAAATCACTTTACAGTCCGAATTGCGAAAACTTAAATCACGCCGTGTGGTAGCACTGGGATGAGTCATTATTTATCTAATTAGTGATGAAGATGTGTTGACATTATAAGGAAAAACAGACGTATGACTAAAGTACCTATGAGCCACAAGGGGACTCGTTATAGGGTGACACAAGAACAGGTGGGCATTGTGGCGGAGGTGTGTCAGGACCCCCCCTCTTATACTGTGACCAGCGTAACCACCAGCGTCACACAGTGGAGTGAGCCACACACACACATAGCCCACATACCACGGCTCACGGCTCGGGTGGCAGCGGCCAGCCTGACCTGCGTTGCGCAACATGCAACTCTACCCTCTCGCCCCCCAGTTTTATAATATTTATTAATTATGATGAGAAGATATGGCCTTAAAATGATCGAAATGTGAGGTTTGAAACGTCGAAAGAAAGGAAAACTAGTTTTAGTCTGATACTATACTTACATATAATTCAACGTAATGACCCTCAGTTAGACTGTTTAGAATGGCATATTGAATTCATAAGTAAGAATATCGTGATATGCGTCATTATCGTGTACAATTCCCCAATAATCATTGTGGAGTACTAATACATGTTCCCCGTAGCGTCCAGCCCTATTTATAACACTCAAGCCAAAGGGAAAAGGTAAGGTGATCATGACGTTGATGACGCGAAAGCTCGCCGGATAAAAACCCCCGACGAGGATTAGGAGGGCCTCACCGGCGCCGTTGCAGCCGGGCGACCTCCGGAAGGCCTCGTAGAACCTGGACAGGTAGAGCACCAGCAGCAGGGTGTCGGGCTGCCGCTGCTCCCCCGAGGCCAGCTCCTTCCCCGTGGTCACGGGCTGGATGCCAAACTCCCGCTCCGCCACGTCAAAGGCCAGCTGGTTGTTGCCCGCCGCGTCCTCCTCAGAGAGGGCCTCGAAGTCTCTGGTGGGGGGGGGGACGGGGACAAAAAGGAGCACCATGGGAAAACGAAGGGATGGATGGGGGGGGGGTGGAAGGAGGACACACGGAGAGGACAATGCAAGAGTTTCTATGAGCTGGATTTAAAAAGAACTGAATGAATTCAGTTTGGGTGGCTGCGTTAGGTGAAGCTGTGTCAGCAGGAAAAGAATCGGAATCAGAATTTCTTTATTGTCATTGCACAGAGTACAACGAAATTGAGTAGCAATCCTAACGGTGCATTCACACAACAAACAGCAATTAAAACTAAACTAATTAGAGGAATAATGAGAGGTTGCTGCATTTGTCATTTGTCATTTAACTTGGAATTCATATCATCAACTGTAAATGTAACAATTTGTCAAGATGGTTGGAAAATCTGCAGTCAAGTTGATTTGCAGAAGCGTGATGGAAAGCCCCGTCTGACAGGTGAAACCAGTTTCCACAGAACGACGCCACAGCAAACAAGGAAACATCGCTTACTTTTCATGCAAGCATGTGAAACATCAGGAACGAGTCACATGTTGCCGAGAGAGGAGATGAGTTCATCTGACTCATCAATACCCATCCAAGTCACCTTTGTGAGCATACACAGCATGCGTATGTCCGCCTGTGTGCGTGCATGCGTCCTGCCTGCAGTGCGTGCGTGCCGTGCGTGCGTGGCCGTGCGTGCGTGCGTTGCGTGGTGCCTTACAATGAAGGCTCAAGGCTCTGGTGGTGTATGAGGGCACAGAGGGCCAGGCCGTTCCTCCAGGAAGAGCCCAGGTTGGTGACCTCCACCCCGCTGTAGCCCTGCGTCTGCTGCTGACACCAGGTCAGCAGCTCGCTCTGACGCACCTCCACCTCTGACAGAGGGAGAGAGAGACAGAGAGAGACAGGGAGAGAGATTTAGTGCAGTGCAACGGGAAATCATAATCTGTCAACAGTGTGTGTCTGCCATGACAATTGCTGATGGCCCATATACAGCTGATGCTAAGGTGTTCATCTCAATGTGACCACATTCAACACTGAGGTTTATCCTCCAACACTCTGAAGCAGCTTCCAATGTGCACTGTTATTGAAACAGTCACAGTATGAAATGCTTGGAATCTCATTGTGAGCACCTGTTCACATTAACCAGTAAAACCATCCAAGCAAAGGCTTAATCCAGCTGCATGGAGGCTGTGGCCACCTCCAGTCTGAGCGGCGATGCGCAGGCTGATCACATGACTGTTACGGTACAACAGGAAGCACAAACACAGGAATACCCCCGGTCTGGGAGGCTGACAGTAATCCTTTCTGTCACTGCTTTGTATATAATTGAGGCAATATAACCTGCATGGCGATGCGATGTTGACGGAATTCAAATTCCGACATTTTAATATTCAAACTCTTGGATTTAACCTCACTTGACGTCTACGAGCGGAAGAGGAGGTGTGTGTCCTGTAGGGGTGTGAATACCGGGTCCAGTATCTCACCTCGACTGGTGAACTTGGCAGATCTACGACAGGGCCCCCTCCTCTCCACGGGATATAAGTCCTGCTGGCCGTTCATGAACAGATGACGCACCTAGGAGAACATAACAATTCAGCATATTAAGATTTACATAGCACAATACAAAGACATACAATATAAGAGTACAATAAACTTCATACGTGAGGAAAACAAGCCAGATGTGTGAGGAGATGAGAGTTAAGAGCTGTGTGTGTGTGTGCGCGTTACATACAGTATGTGCATTTTTAAATAAACATTAGAATTGATCACCACCACCGCTGCGACCAGACTGACCTGGTGTGGCCGTATGCAGCTGGAGTTGAGGTTGGGGTAGCGGGTGCTGGGATCGATGCTGTACTGCTCAAAGTGTTTGTTGATGTTCTCCGTGGTGGTTTGGGGCAGCAGCCGGTAGACACTCTCCCTGGAGAGAGAGAGAGAGAGAGGGAGAGGGAGAGCGAGCGAGAGACAGAGAGAGAGAGAGAGAGACAGACACGGGATGTAAAGCGTCATCACGTCTTGCTTGGCCGGAAAAGGGCTCTTTGACGAAAAATAACAGTAAACAAACACATGAAGTGGATGAGGGAGGAATGGTCTAGGACTGCTTGTGTAGGTCGTGTAGTAATGTAATATGTGGTAATGTAACAGTGGATTGTAAGCATCCATGTAGTTCTTCCGAAATCTACAAAAAGTTAGGGCTGAACGATATGGTCCCAAAACTATTTATATTATTGCGGTTATTTTCATTTTCATGACATTTGTTGGGGTCTGTACGAAAGAAAAGTGTTTTCTTACATCTGGATACAAAAAAATGTGCGAGAGATTTACTGCAGCTATTGCAGGACGTAGCGAATTCAAAATATTTGGACAAATTGTTGTGGCCCTAATTAAAAGAGCAGAATGTGGTCAAGTGCAGGGAACTATGTGTTCCACAAGTGACCCAAAAATGTACACCTTGGCGACTTGGGATGAGGGAGACGTTCTACGACATGAATCCCCTCCTCCTCCACCCCCCTCCTCCACCCACCACAGACAACTAGGCACACCTCTCAGCCAGTATGTCCAGTGGGCTCCGGCCCTGGGTCCAGCCCCTCACCATCCAGGCCGTGTCGAAGGCCGCCAGGAAGCCCCGGGCGCAGCCGGTGCCCATGGGCCAGAAGGGCTATGGGGGGGGGGTTGGAGAACAAGAGGGTGTGTGAGTGGCGAGACACCGGGGCATTCAGCTTTCCTTTAATGCATTACAACAACAAGGTTAAATCACAGCACAAAAACACACATACACATACTCACATGCACACAGACCTAACACTTTGAACACACAACACACACCACACACACCACAACACACACACACACACACACACACACACACACACACACACACACACACACACACACAGAGAGTACCTCGAGCAGACTGTCGCCCACCAGCGCCACCAGCAGCTGCCGGCCGTGCTTCTCGCGGAGCAGCGCGGCGTTCTCCGAGGCGTACATGGAGGTGAAGTCGAACATGGTGACGTCGGGCTGCCCGTAGGAGTTGAGCGCGTAGTCCAGCGACGGCAGCTGGTAGTTGGTGCCGAAGTCGGCCGCCTCGCGGGCGTAGGAGCGCAGGGCCTCGTGGTCGATGTTGTCGGTGTGGAGCAGTCGCTCCGTCTCCATGAAATCCTGCGGTGAACACAACGTTTACCGACAATTCAACAAAAATGTAAGTCAACTGTGGGAACTAAAGATATGTGGAACACCAGTCTTGGACATTCAAGATTCAATAACTTTATTGGGTTCAAATTGGTTCAAAGAACCATGCAATAGTAAATATGTTTATGAATCCTTTACACTGCTCAAGCAAAACGATGACATATCATGCAAATACTGTGAAGCCAGGATCCAAAACTGTCGTAAAACCAGCCTGCCTGCATTAACACAGCGCTGAGGCAATAGTGAATATTATGTGACTAATGAGCTATGTGGGAACATGGAGTTCACATGTGTGTGTGCCTGTGTACATAAAACACAGGAGGGGAGGCGAGAGAGACGAAAAAGAGAAAGAGAAGGAGAAGGGCAAGAGAGGCTGTGCAAGGGAGCAAAGGAGAGAGAGGGAGAATCTGTGTGCGTAGTACACATGTGAATGATGTAGTTCACTGAACATGAGAGCATGGATGTGTATGTGTGCGTGTGCGTGTGTGTGTGTGTGTGCGCGCGTCTATCTAGATGATAAACCCAGAAGATGATCGGAGAGGATGTCTGCTTAATATGATCTAGCCAGTGTCCCCCATGGCACAATAATAACCTTGTTTATCCCCTCTAATCTCTGTAAAGGCCATGGCTCCCTGTGGTGAGGCAACTCCTGACTCATAGCATACGTGTGTGTGTGTGTGTGTGTGTGTGTGAGTGTGTGTGTGTGTGTGAGAGAGAGAGAGGATGGGAGCAGATGGAGTGTCGGGAGGGGGGTAGATGTATGTGTGGGCATACCACTAACAATTAGAGACCCATTTCATTCACAGACGCCCCCTGCGGAGTGTCATCACTTGTTGACAAAGCACGTAATGCAATGCCCCGGCACTCACATTGACACACACACACACACACACACGCACACACGCACACACACACGCACACGCCACACATGTGTGTGATGTGACACTTGATACACTCTCAATACAGCTTACAGAAGAGCTTACATTGGCTTACATGTTAAACAATAGTGTGGCCCATTGTCTGCACTGTCTTGTTTGTGTATTGGGTGTGAGAAGAAGGAAAGACAAAGTGCAACTCACGTTTCTGATGACACCTTTCTCCAGCAGGCTTTGCTTCTTGGCGGTCATGACAAAGTAGTGGGTGTTGTCTTTGTAGTACACTATATTCTCCAAGTCGATCCCTGCAAAGACACAAGAAGCGCATAATGATAGAGTCGCGAGTCAGGGTTACGGCCAGGACACGGTCCGGCCATAACAGAGTCACCTTACGAAAACAACGCTTTACTTCATACGATCTGCATCCCGCTTTTCCTCATCGGTTCCATAACATATACTGCACTGTAGTGTCATTAATTAAAAAGTCATGCGTTTCGGTTTCAGGTTGTCAAGCTGACCCGTCTCCTCTTTGAGTTCCAGGAAGAACTTCTGGTTGAATATGAAGGCCACGCCGCTGATCTCCTCCACGCTGGCCTCCGCCGTGGTGTTCCTGTTCACAAAGTTGGCGGTGATGGCGATGGCCAGCTTCCCCCGGAACTCCTTGCGGCTGAAACCTGCGTGTGCCGTGTTGGGGTGGAATGAACAAGGGTGTGATGCTTCTTAAAGTCAACGTCAAAGTCATTGGGACACATAAAAGCTTAAATAGGCATAGAAAACTAAAAACCTTTAGAGAAGAAGTGCTTTTACAATGCATAAATGACAAGTGACAAAGTAAATTAGTAAACAGTGAATAGTAATCATATAATTATATAATCAACATCAATAATTATATCATGATTATTATTAATACAATACAGTAGAACAAGATACAATAGAAAATGCATAATACACATACAATATGAACTAGGTCTGTTGTCAACCTTTCATATCGGCGAGACATACAAGGTATGTACGATATGCCCTACATACCTACATACCTGTGAATGTCACATTATTTTAACCCCAATTCCAGGGGTGAGGAAAGTTTATAAAGATTACAAGTACTTACAATGAAATTACTCTAAGCCAACATGTACGCAACACACACACACACACTTAAGTAGAATTTGAAGCACTTTCATATGAATCCCGTACGGTCTGAACCGAAGGGTCTCACACACCCGCAAGCACGCACACACATTTAATCGTCCATCTAAAACTATGTCAACAGGAAATGCTTTTCTCGGCGCCCCTCAGCTCCCAGCTGCTGGCCTGACATGCATGAATGTAGGCCATTTACAATCCACAAACCACACTTGTTCATGGTGTGGACCGTCCATTTCCATATGTGCACTATTGACCACATAAAAATCACCCAAGGTTCACTTCAGTGGGAGCATCTCTCATCTGGGCTGGTTTGAATGGGACCATTTCTCACGAGGGTCAGACGGAATGGGACTATTCGTCACCGGGGTTAGTTTGAATGGGACTATGTCAACAGGTACCATCTCTCACCGTCTAATGTAGTCTTGCGACCGTCGGCTCCGATCACAACGTCAAAATCAATTTCCGAGACAGGATGGTCCGACGGTCGGATCTTCGCTCGCCACCCAGGACCTTGGCAGAGAAAAAGGTTACGGTAATATGAAACGGCGTAGATACATATTCTTGGAGCACGTGGTTAGCTACTCTAGGCATTTGGGATTTTGAATATTGTTTGAGAGCACTTCTTCAGCCTGGACATGTGGAAAGACTACAAACATGGAGGATCGAACCCCTTGGATACTGTATGCATGTGTCCACAAGATACATGCATGCAGCCTACTCACACTATGGCTTGTTCAGAACCTGAGCTATAGTCAGGAAGTCATCTGGACCAATTAGGGCCCAACGCGCCCAACCTAAACATATCTGGAGCCTTTTTAACGCTTTGCTGATTAATGCATTCAAGTTCTATTTTCCTACGTTCTATCATTAGACGGTACAGTAGAGACAGGGCTGCCTAATAGAATGTAAGAATAGTATGCTGCTTCTCTCGCAAAAGGTTTGGTCACCAAGACATACGTTGGGTAAGTTGGGAGCAGGCGAGCAGTGGTTATATTTAGCAGAGATGGCATGTAGGCTTGTAAACGTCTGTGTCCAAGAGCACAAACACTCACTGTCAGCGTCACTCTGGTCCTCAGGTGGCTCCAAGAGATCCACAAACTCCACGTTGACGTGGATCTCCACTCCCAGGATCAGACACACCTTGGTCAGCATCAGCTGGAGCTGGCGGATACCTGGACACACACACACACACACACACACACAACCGGTTGGTACACAAATCTGCACGTGATGTTTTATGTCCTGTCAAATATTTGCACACACACACACACTACAATACTTCTCTTAGTTCTTCCCAGTTCTTTGGATTTTCATAGTTTGTTAACCATTGACACGATGATGCACGTGTGAGTCAGGTTTGCTTTGAGCTAAGATTTTGTTAAAGTTAAAATAATGTGGCTATTTATGGCTAGTCAATGGTAATGAAAATATTGTACAGATATTTTGAAGAAACAACGAGGAATTACAAGGCTGTCAGTAATTAGTAATTACAGTAATTAAAAGTTGAAGCACAAGTGGAAGACATTCCTGACTTCAGCAATCGTTGCCATTAATACAGATGTATGCACTGTCTGCATGTCAGCAAATGTGTTGACGTCCATTTCTGATCAATACATTCATACTGCTTCATACTGTAGCCGTCCCCTCACATCAGATGGAACAGAACAGAACATGACTGAACTGACTGGTGAGACAGCGAGTTGCAGGGAGATATTAATACACGACACGGTTGCTAAAGCTGGACCGTAGGGCGGTTGAGGGTGGAAACATCCCACAAGGAAGATAGAATGATTCTAGAGAAACAAACAGCAACTGCGCTCACAGTACACAGACACACAGAGCGAACACCAACACTCCATGATCACCGTGCCTACCGACCCACAAACAAATCCAACAGGTTGTCATTCAACCCTGGCTTATTGAGGCAAGCCGTCTGGTTTTTTGCGGGCTCACAAAGTCCCAGTCGTGTGGAGGCCATATTAAGATTTATGGTCCCAGAATAGTTTGTGTTCTCTTCCATTAATCAAGAGGCAGAAGGGTAGAATTAGAATAAAGTTTGTTTTGCATCTGTCCCATGTGTGTTTAACACACAGCAACATGGCTTTTCAAGATTACTTTATTGCATGAATAAAGATAAGTACCTAATAAGTGACAAGTAAGAGTAGCAGTGGGTAGGCCAATACAGTATGTGTAACATTTTCACTAGGTCTCCAACACCAGTCCAATCAAATAATCCTATGTAAAATATCCTTAAATAGTCCTACCAAACCCCTTAAAACAATGGCCGCGGGCGGGGGGGTTGGTGGTGGCTCAAGTCCACACTCACTGATGTGGTCGAGGGAACCTGCGCAGAATTTGCCGTAGAACTTCTTGGCTCCGAGGGCCCGCAGGTCGTGGATGGTGTAGGGCCAGAGGTGGAGCACGTTGTTCCGGGAGAAGGTGTCCCTCTTCTCGATCACCACCACCTTGCAGCCCAGCAGCGCCAGATCGATGGCCGTCCGCAGGCCGCACGGTCCCCCGCCCACGATCAGACACTTGAGAGCAGAGGAAGGAAGAAGCAGAATTGAATTGAGACACGACGACAGAAAACGGAAAGAACAGCCAGAGGTATATTTGTAAAGGTTCTTGTGCACAATTCTTTGAACAAGTGTTGACACAGATGGTGAACGTGTGTGTGTGTGTGTGTGTGTGTGTGTGTGTGTGTGTGTGTGTGTGTGTGTGTGTGTGTGTGTGTGTGTGTGTGTGTGTGTGTGTGTGTTTTCCCATCAAGGAATATTGGACGATAAGGGAAATGTGCATCCAGATAACTGAGGTGTGGCAGTCCGTTGACCTGAGACACCAATGCCAAAGGTCCTAGGCCGTTTAATTTTATTGATGCAACAGACATGAGAGAAAGAGAGGTAAAGAGGCAGAGAGAAGGAGAGGGAGAGGAAAATGGGAAATAAGACAAGGAACTGAGGGGAGGAAGTTGAAAGTCTCGTCAGGAATGTCTGCAGTCAAGATCCACCCTGCCGATGGCTCGGCTCCAATTCCAAATTCAAAACTTTTCACACAGTGAGAGACGTGAGGACACTTGAGGAGTGAAAACATTTCCCAGGCTTCCGAATACGGAAAACATTTAATCTTTCTTTCATACATTTAGCAAGACTTTGGGAAGACACAAAATGAGAGGGAGCAGTGAACATGCTTCCACCGTCATCATGTGCAGTTATCTGTCCCGATGATGAAGGATTTCCCCGGCGTTTCAGAAACTGCCGTCTCGGATAATGACAGGGGGTTGGCTTGAAGAAGAAGAAACTCCCTCCGTGGAGACTTTTGGTCTCCTTATCAGTAAGTTACAAGCCTCTGGCCTCCTTCCTCTGGGGGCGTCTTACCACTTAGCTTGATAAACACCATTATATCCAGTAGAAGCAAAAAGGCACACACTCACATAGACACATAGTCTTCCTTACCTTGGTGCCTTGGCAGGCGTTGCCACTGTTATAAACCTTCTGTTCGGCCCTCTTGTCAAGTTTGGTCCATAGGCCTTTGACCTTCCAGGAGCTGATGGCTGCCTTCAAGTGGCCGTAGAAGTGTTTGTAGTCCAGCGGGTCCAGCTCCATCTGCCTGCAGAGGATGCTGAACGCTTGCAGGGTCCCCTTGCAGGTGGTCGCCTGGACAAACGTCTCAAACAGCTGGCCGGCCTGCACCGTGCGCTCGTCCTCGGTCTCGCCCATCCTCCCCGGGAGGTGAGATGCTCCTCCTCCACGCACACTTTGTTCACCTCCGTCTTGCGTCTCTTCCTGGGTAGCTCCTTCACTTCACTCCTGGCAACGGTCAACAGCGAGCGTGGCCTGGCGTAGGCTTTCTGGATTTCATGCTCTGTTGGGTCTAAACAAAAAAGCAAACATAGGGAAAAAAGAAGGCTTTAGAAATAAAAGGAGGATCATAGATCGATAACCAAGTGAAAAATCACACCCCACACCGAACAAAATAAAATCCCATTAACAGCCAATGGGACTCTGGAACCGTATGAAAATCCATTCATCATCTCAGCCAGTTGATGGAAGGACGTGGTTGGGTTTCACTCAACATAGCCCACCAGCATGCTTCAACAATGCTGTGGAAAACTTTGAAATCATATCATGGGTGAAGTCACATTCCACACGCAAGGAATGCACACAACGCACACTGAAAATAAACCGCAGCCGAGGTCAATCTTGTTGGAGTGCCATGTCCGGTCTTCTATAAGTGGGGCCCATGGGCACACGTGGTTATGCGCCAAATATGGACGTTATCAGCCATTATCTCTGTAAAAGGCGTCGGGTGAAGAATACCTTAAGACCAACTAGGTTAGCAGGCAGCAGTGTCCAGCACAAAATCGGCTACAATAAAGACTGGGTTCAAATGGTCATTGGCTGAGCTGGACATATCTTTTTCTCCAGCAAAAAGATATTTCCTCGCTCTGGCTTCACTGAATGCCTGATGGGATTACAAACAGCCTGCACACAGGGAAGGATTCCAGCAGAGTGGTCACATGTGGGAAGGAAACACGTAGTGCGGCCCTGTGAGTTCATGCAGGAGTTTCAAACACACACACTGTATCACCATGCCCACCATGTATCACCATGCCCATATCACCATGCCATATCAGCACACTCCGCAGAGCTTCCAGTAGACGCACACACACACACACACACACACAGTGATGTCCTTCAGCGTCCTTTCTGTTGCCATGGCAAACTGTTCTGTTATGTTAGTGTATGATTATAACCTGATCTTCACCTGAGCAGGGATTAAAGCGCAGATCATGCACTCTGAAATAACACAACACTTAAAAATACTTGATGAACGTTTAGAAGAATTAATTAGCATTGAGTTTTTTTAGCTGCTTCAAACAGTGTGTTAGTTTATCTTGAGGTAATCTGGGTAATCTGAATCATTGTATTTACATTATTTCTACCGCCTCTGTACTGTGCAACTTAACGGACTGGTTCATTATTTGTCTCGGGCACAATTTCCACCAAGTTCAAGAGTGGCCCATGGGGGGTTTCAGATCTCAGTCACCTTACAGCGCTTGGCAGCAAACACTAGCCTCTCAATTTCCACACCCCACACTTACTGCAAACCATGAGCACGGCATGCTACACTTGCACACACTTCTCCAAGTGCATCTCATCAGTCTCTGCACATAGTTTCCAAACTCTTTTCACTATCTTTTAAATGTCAGAGACGGGGGACAATTTTCGTGGTTGAATACTACAGTGTGGCCAAAACCCACACGCTGATACAACCACTAGCACTAACACGAAAATGCATAATTGACATTTGAAGCACAATTGTTAGGCTATGGAATTGTACTAAAACAGCAGCTTGATGGAGCAGTGGTTAGCGCTCATTGTCTCACAAGAAGAAGGTTCTTCAGACACGGGCAAGGCATAGGAGACAGTAAATCGGCCTATTGTCCAAGAAAAATTATTATAACATGTTCATGGCAGTACCAACAATTTTGGGTATGAATAAGGAATGATAAAACCAATTATTTCTTTGGCAAAAGAAAAATAAGTTCCAATACAATTCCCATGGTGTCCAAGACTCAACAGCATTGGCCTATGGACACAGCCCACAATTCTATGGGAAAGTTCATGACCCATATCCAAGCAAACCTATATATAGCCCTGCCTAGCACAATGCTTTCTGGGGTTTTGATATAGAATTTCTGAAGACATCATGATCCTCACCCCACATTGTTCATGCGGTCGGGCACAATTACTTCTTTGTACCGCAGAGTAACTTTAAACGCAATAACTCTTAGGCCGATATAACCTAGTATTTAGTGTGCCACTGATATAGCGCAGCAACATTTGTCTGTCATTTATAAACCCAATAGCTCTACTGTGAGTCATTTTGAGGGTTCAAGGTTAAGTGGTGTACATAAATCAGGGCCTGTGAAGCCCGTTCAGACAGTGATTACAGCAAACATTTCTTTTTCATGACCATGTTTTAATACTATTAGGCCTATATCAGTCACATATGCATTATGACATTCATATAAATGGATTAGGCCGTTACTTCACATTGACATCACTGACCTCTGCTGACAAAAGAAAAGTTACACAAAATATTGCATTGGCAAAGAAGGTACCGTTTTGTAATGGATTCAGTATATAGGGTGTGTCACGCTGTCAACACCCATTCAGAATAAACTAGTTTTCACAGTTTGTGGTGTGTTGACAAGAAAGAAACGGTAAAAGGTTTGTAGGTGAGCCTGAGGGAAAGGCAGAGCTTCTGTATACCCGTGGGATTTGTACCACATGGTTACAGATGTCAACTGACCTGAAACCGGTACACACTTGTGTTGTGAATATACAAGGGAATGGCCTGCAATTAGCTTTTTTTTTTAGAAGTCATATCATAGAACAACGCATGGAGTAAATCAAATGTATAGGGCTAGCATTACATTAGATTACATTAGATATTGAAATGGGAGAAGAATACTCAAATCAGTAGAAGAGCTAGGATAGAGACCTATCCTAGCTCTTTCACCTGGTGGTTCCTCACACAGATAGGACATGTAGTCTGAGTTTAGTGCTGAAATTATCTGTCGATTATGATCTGCTGATTATGCCTTTCTAAATAATAAAAATAAAACGTTAGAGAAGAATGTTTATGGTTTAACAAATGAGATTGAAGAGGGCATCGGCCATGCAAAGTCTCTTGCATGCGTTTGCATGTTTTGCCGTGTGTGTGCGATCTGAGAAATCAGAGAAGTGTAGGAGTACATTACATAAGAAAGAAAGAGAGAGCGAGTGAGTGAGGACCTGATCTCGGTCTAGACGGACAGAGAGAAGTGAAAGAGAGAGTTCAAATCTGACCATTTTATTTAGATTTTTCCTCATTTATTCATGGAGTACATCAGTATAAATAGCCTAGTACATCAGCCTACCATACAGCTTGGTACCGAGATCACTCTTGATAAGTGACATTACTTTGGACTATATGCTGGACTGCAGATAATAATCTACCCAAGGATAGATTAGCTTCCCATAAACGTAAATGTGAAATGTCTCTCTGAAATCAAAAAGTAAAAAACAGGAAAAGTAAGTTCCAGGGTAGACTTTCTTCTATGCATAAAGTCAGGTATAAAATTTACTTCAGAATGCCAAGCAATACAAGAATGCCTAGATCAAGAACTAGGGAAAACAAGGTCTTGGAGCTACAGACAGACATGTGATATTATGTAAAGCTGGGTGTTGTGTTCTCCATGGCCAGAGGCAGTGTCAAAAATCCCCTAAATATCCCAGTTATGACCTGCTCCCATGAAACACATCGATAACTGAGGAGGGTAGCAGCGTTAACATGGATAACACATGAAATTAATAAATAAATACCTACACCAGTAACAGGCTTGCACGGGTAATGACAATGGCCAAGTACGTAACGGTGAGATGAAGATAAGCACACTGCTTGACTTCTCATCGAGTTCAACATTTGTTTTGCTGCTCAGTAGATGAAGGCGATAGCCTATAAGAAGACGGATAGTCCATGCATGGTTCGGGTTCACAGTACCTTAGCTACCTTGGGTTGTGATGAGCTGTGTGACCCACAGGGCCATAGATACTCAGTGTGTGGGTGTAGTACCCCGGCTAAAAAGGCTACGCTCAGGGAACGGGGAGTGTGTGCCTCTTTTACCACAAAACAACAGACAATATGACTAGAAAAAGGAGAGAGTTCTTCTTCAATCCAATGTGTCCAATAACCAATGACATCACCTTCATCACCCGGAAAACCAATAAGCACAGCCACAGGCCAGCTTTGGCCAGAGATGTTACTCATGGCTGCAATGCAACACCCCTCCATTTGTTCTGGGGTAGGTCTGGTGCATCTACAATGTTACCCGATATCTGTGCACACTCCATATCTTGGCTAGAACAATCCTCGGCTTGGTTTAGCGGGAGTTTTTGGCTGCCCAAGTCCGTCCTAAGGAAGGAAGTTAGTTTAACTGGTACAGCATTGACTCAAGCTCAAACTCAAAATTGCTGAGCATATATTAGCTGAACTCATACTTGTGCCGAGTGTTGCATGAGGGCTTAGCCAACATTCCTAATCCTTATAGTATTAACACAGTGTAGCAAAGAATGGAGCTGGTTTAAGCCATAGGCTAGTTCGTGGTCTTGGGTCATAACAAAATAATCAAGGTTTTCCTTTTCCTCATGGGAAAAATAAACAAAACTACAAATGTATGGATGGAAAGTAGAGTTGCTATCAGAAGTAAGCCAACATTTATTTGATCAATAATTCCTCAATAATTCAAGTCAATAATTCTGCCACCTACAATCTATAGTATTATCTGTAGTATTCCTTTGCACATTCCGGCGCTGAATCACCGTTAGATTGGCAAATCAATTTCCATCATTGCAAATCAGGCCACTCCCATCCAAGGGCTTAAAAAAGCACATCAATTTATGTGGTCTTGGTTTAGAATAAACTTGAGAACCTCTACATTATTGGGTGGGATTGGAACCATGTGTCCTCAGAACCATGTGTCCTCAGAACCATGTGTCCTCAGGATTGTACAGACGAATAAGCATAAGCTTTTACCAACTGGCATGAGATCAGAGCAAAACATAGCAACTACCAGGGCACTACATCAGCCGCTTCCATTGAAACGCCAATTCAATTGGTTGATAAGTCCCTAACAAAAGAACTCTATAAATAATCTCTGCAGGACCTCCTATGAGGCCGTCTTAAAATCGTCTGTGAAACACTGAATAACGCTAGGCCTACATCGTTTCCGAATATATTGTCAGACAGGTTCATGCAGAACATTTCCGTTTCATTAATCTTTGGAAGCACTACCAACTATCTATGGTTCACCATTGCAATTGAGTACATTGAAAGTGAGCCGAGGTCAACTTTGCATAACGTATTGCTTCCACATGTGGGGGTTAAAATAGTGGACATGCTGAGGCCTTCTCTTTTGGCAGGAGCCCCTCTGGTTGCAGGGTGACACCGGCCTCTCTGGTGTATTTCTGTCTGTTCCCCTCTGTCACTACTTCTATCTTTCTCTCTCTCCCTTTCCCTCCCTTGCTCCCTCTCTCTCACCCCCTTATAAGTCAGTCAGTCAGTCAGTATTCCAGGAAGTGACCCCTTGTGTGACGTGGTTTATCTTTTTTACCCCCCTGACCAATGACAACAGCACAGATAACTGCACATTTCTGATAAGAAATATTTTTGTTTCTAACATAAAATCATATGGCCTGTAAAGCCCTGTGTGACCAACTGTGATTATGGGCTATACAAATACAATGTAATTGACTTGACTTGACTCTAAAGTCTCCAGGTTTGTAAATAGAAAAAGGCCATCAAAGTCACCGATATACAATTAAAATGACAATTATTTGTAACTCCAAACATTTTTTATATTTAGCTTACAGCCTCCATATTCAGCTTCCATCTGAATATGTAGGCACATTTTTATATTGCATATTACAAAATACCACTTCAGGTTTTGTCACTGTGTCAGTTAGGTTAAGGGTGGTTTTGCTTACACAGTCTGAGCCTGTCCCAGAACTGAATAGGGAACCCTCACTGGAAGCATACAGGCCTATAGACCCGAGTAATTGAAACAAAGTTAATTAACATTAATGAGGCTCAGACTGGACTGGATACGTTTAGACAGTCAGCAGTACATTAATTAAGGTTGAGGCTGAAGCCTAAGCCTACTTGTAGATGAATCAGACAAACTCAAGCTTGACAGGACATTCATATGGAGGAACACGAGACATTAAAATGCAAAGTTGACAGAATTACCCCCCCGTCCCCTTCACAAACTGTATAGAAATATATAAACAGCACCTTGATGAAGCAGCACTCCGGACCACCGAGATCAAACATTGGACGACTACGTTGTCTTAAAGTAGATCAACCAATCAACAACAAGCTTACAGTGGAGCTTTACAACAACAAGCCAACAAAGACATCAAAGTGTTTCCATCAAATCCAGCGACGTTCAGGTGACTTTTATGAATGAGATATGAACGCAACGTGTTTCTGAATAAGAACGGAACGGCGACAGAGCGTCGACTCCGTCTGCTGTACTCACACACACATGAGCGTCAACTCCGTCCAATGAATGAGTTCTCTCGCCTTTTGGACTCAGCGTTGATATCTTGGCGACAAAAAAATCCGACTCCGTGTGTAACAATGGTAAATAATGCTAATTTAAAAAAAAAAAGCGTGTGGACAGCGGTGTCTTCCTCGTCCTCTTCCTCGCTGTATTGACAGCTCACATGACTTCCACTGTCACTCGCACTTCAAGCGCGACTAATAACGACTGGAAGGCGGCGCTAGTGACGACACCGACACCACCACCACCACCACCCTCATCATCATCACCACCACCACCAATAACGTCCAATGGGAACCAATGGGAATATCAATAATCATTATTATTATTATTATAACATGACTGACTGATGGTTTCAATGGGTGCGTGTGTCTGTGTGTGTGTCAGCGGGAACGAGACACCTGTTGATGACTGGATCTCGTTTCGTCAATTAGCCGGCCGCCAGTATATAAAAAATATATATATATATATATATATATATATATATAGGCTTATATATCACTTTAGATAGTGGTGGTAGACTAAATGTATCCATACTGCAGCTAAATGTAAAATAAACAGCCATACAAGAGTGTCCTCGACGGGTTTGTGTCTCGGTGTAGTCGACCTGTGTCGCTTATAGTCGGGACTATTTTCTCAATTAAAAACTCACCTGTCCTACTAATATACGTACTAATACTCCGCGGATAGCCTGATCACCTCACCAGCCCTGCCAGTTCATCAACAACAACAACAACAACAACAACAACATTAACAATCGGTGACAGATATAGCCTAAATATTGCTATTCATGATCGTAGCTCTTATATCAATGAATATTTGTGCCTATGAATATAGATGGGTTGGAACGGTCTTCGCCACGCGGTGGTAATAATAATAATAATAATAATAATAATAATAATAATAATAATAATAATAATGAGTGAACGACGCCATCTAGTGGTAATGCTATGCAATTACAACCTTGTTTTGCTGTGGGGTTATAATGTAATACTGTAGTAGAGCCTGGACAATGGCATTGGAGACTCTAATTCGTTTAAATACTCTAAATTATATTCTAGATTATTATGTCTTTCATAGATCTATAAATAACTCTATATATATTAATTTGGGGGGTAAATGGCATATGCTGTATTAAAGACAGTGAAGTAAGAATGCCACATCACGTTGTTGGCTGTTGAAGCGCACACACTATCAGTGTCAGTTCACTGCCACTTGCGCGTTTCTTGACTAGAAAACCAGGTCAGCGTCATCCCTTTGTCAAACCATTAAACCATCAAATCCGCTTTGATTTCCATTTCCCTCTCCTGCTACCCGCAGACGTTTCCACATAAAAGCCCACTGCGCTGCGCCTGGCTGCCGGGGGGGGGGGAGCTGCGCGTCATGCGGTCGTGCGTCACGCCGCAGCTCCACAGCTCCACACTGCGCACTCTCTTCATCCCCGCTGCTTCTCTTCGCACCAAAAAACACAATGAATCGTCCCGCCGCCGCCGCCGCCTCCGCCGCCGCGCGTTGGAAGATGGGCTCGGCTGGCGTGTCGCTTCTCCTGAGTTGTGTCTGCGTGGGTCTGCTCGTTCCCGCGGCTGCTGGCTTCGCGGACGGGACCGTGGAGCGCGGCGGTCCGGTCAGCCTCAATGACATGTTCCGAGAGGTGGAGATGCTGATGGAGGACACGCAACAGATGTTGGAGGAGGCGGTGGACCAGGTCAGGGCTTTGTTGAACTAAACTAACACACTTTCATGAATATACTTCTTTTTTTTTACAGAATTGTTTAATGGTTGATTACTTTTACAAAACCTCTATTTACACACTTTTCCTCCAGAGCTGCACACATGTTCTAATAATCAGGTTTTTAACCCTCAGACTGTGGTGGAAAGTATACGCACATTTACTCAAGTAGCCTACTGTACTTAGAAGTATTTTGAGGTACTTTACTTAAGTATTTTATTTTCTGCCACTTTGTAATTCTACTCCACTACATCTAAGAGGGAGATATTGTACTTTTTACTCCGTTACATTTATCTGACAACTTTGGTTACTTTGCAGACAATACAAAAGCAATCAAATAAATCACTTAATAAATGATGATTTTATATAAAAAAAGGCTTTATTACTTAATATTTACCAGCTGCAACATTATATTATTCTGAAATCTGAGGCATTCTGCATAATATATTTTGATGCTCATACTTTTGTACAACATGTTCAATGGAGGACATACTGTTAGGCCTACAGTATTTGTACAGTGTGGTTTTCCTACTTTTACTTCAGTAAATGATCAGTAGATGAAGTGAATGAGTACTTCTTCCACCGATGTCCTCAGATATCTACGGAGAGTGCCAAATCCTCCCTGGCATCATTGGGTCTGCCCAGCACCTTCCACAACCACACCAGAAAAAACAACAAGGTATAGCCTATACGTATAGAAACCATAATCATCTTTATTGGCAAGTTTACATCAAGAGATAAGCCTACTTAAAATAACTCACAGAAGATGCTTAGGCCTACTGACATTTATGAAGTTCATACAACCACATGTACTTCACTATGATGGTATGTGGTGGTGTAGTGCATAACTATCAGATGAATTAAACAAACAATAACAGACAATAGTTAACCAAGTCCAAGATAAGGGCCTCAGCAGCGGCTTGTTGATATTTTGCCATCCTGCGGTGACATGTAGGCCTATATATTTTTTTGTATACAGCATGACATATCACATTCACAATGTACTACAATGATTTCAGCTGCCAAATCAATTTTAACACATGATATTGTTAATGACAATGTCGTATTAGATGGCTCATACAAACACTATAAATAATATAAACATACAGAACACTCAACACAGAATTTGCTGCATTATACTTTACCACAAAATCTAAAGTTATGTATACTTGGTAATATTGACTTATATATTCTTCTTACTTTCCTCATATAGCTTCCGGATTTTCTGAAAATATTACATGAATTAAAAAAAACGAAATTAAATCCTTACTAATGTGCCTTTTATAGGATAGTAACAGCAGCAGAGGAGAGCCTCACCTTTCACATGCCCATGTGGAGATGTCCAGCCAGTGGAACAACGTGGATCATGTGAGTTTTAATGAATATCTCTGTTCAGTCGACGACAAAGCCCTGCGTAATGAACTGTGCTGCTGCTGCTTCACTTCAGTTGGTCGCTGCATTTGTAACACAAAGCGAGAAACACTTGTGACATGACACTGGGTGACAACTTCAAGACATCAAGGTACTGGGTGACATTTTTTTGGTTGGCCCAAAAATGGTCACCATTGTGAACAGTTATAAAACATATTTCATAAGTTAATATATTCCATTAAGTTGTTTCAGAGACGACCAGCCTATTAGACTGCCTGACTCAAAAAGACCCAGAACCACTGTGTTTATTTATCCTGTGAAAACAAACGACCCAACTGCCCCAGTTTCTGAGCCAAGGTTTCCTTTCCATGGCTCATCGGTAGGCCCACCTATGATGTAAACTAAAAAGCTGTTTTGTTAAACAAGAGTCCATCACCAGTCCTCCGCTTTAATTCTTTCGGTTATATTTCCGCTGACGATTTTTTTCCGTTGGATGCTTGTTTGATCTAACGGTACAACTTCTCTCGATGACAATTGAATAGTCATAATCACATCCACTCTCACGCTCTTGGCTTGGCTTGAGGATTCCGAAATTGAGAGCTGGAATATTTTCCTGAGCTGTGTGGCTTTATTCAACCCTGGTCTTGCCCGGGTGAGATCATCCATCCAACCATATACTTTTCATAGTTTCAACAAACAGGAGACCAGTATGGATTTGGGTTGTGATTAATCCTTGCTGTGTGTTTTGCTGTTACAGCGGTTTTTTTTACGGCAGTGTTTAATATGATTTTCTTTCCTGCTGGCAGCCTTGAGAGTCAGAGTGTGGTTACACTAATAGAGCCGTGCTCTCGCTAATAAAAAATCAATCCAGGGATGAGACGCAACAAGAGCGATGACGAGACAGGGGAATGTCTGCAGAGAATGACTCAATCTGCTGGTATACAGTATCTGAGCCTGTATGTGGTGGTTGGTGGGCGGTTAACGTGTAAAGTCAGCAAACAACTCGACACAGTTCAGCTTCACAGCCCTTGAAGACTACTTAATGATGGTTTTAATCGTCTGAAACCGTTTTTTCATTCTTTACTCTGGCACATGAATGTAGGCTATGTTTTTGCAGGCAGTGGAACAAATTTTCCCCCCATAAAGAGGAAGAGGTGAAAATCAAACGATGACTACTGGGCTTGGTCAAATAATGGCGGGTGCAGTCGTCTGGGACTTGTCTGCGGCCCACACGTCTCTTTGTAGTGTTTTTGTGTTTCCCTCAACGATGTGTTATCTTGGCAAAATGTACATCATGATGCTTTGTTGCTTGTGTTATGTTCCACAGCACAACATTCAACTATCGCCCGGAGGGAAGACTTAGTAGAAAGCTGAAAAGGCGAGAGCACCCCACGTCTGTCAGTACAGCAATTATCTGAGGGATTTGAGCGGTCACACGTTTCGGTTACAGGATGAAAGGAACACTCTGGAGTTTTTTACTGGAGACAGCTGCCTTGTGTTCAGTTCAGCCGGGAGAAGGAGAGGCTGGGTGTGGGAAAAGGAGTATTAGTGTTAATAAGGAAAAAAATAGCACATTTGAAAAGAGAGAGAGATATTAAGCTCTCAAATGTCTCATTCCTCGACAGGAAGAGAGAGTGTGTGTGTGTGTGTGTGTGTGTGTGTGTGTGTGTGTGTGTGTGTGTGTGTGTGTGTGTGTGTGTGTGTGTGTGTGTGTGTGTGTGTGTGTGTGTGTGTGTGAGAGAGAGATTGTTTAGAGTTCATTTCAAGTTTATGTGCATGGGTGTGGTTATTATCCTCGGTCTTTGTGAGATGAGATATGTTGGAAACACACACACACACACACACACACACCCCATAATCCCTTAGTTACTCACCAGAAAACTAATTACGTATGTCATGAGCCATGGAACATCAGGAGATGTCTTGGCTGCTCTGTTAAGCAGATGATGCTCTGCTGTAAGATCTTAATTTTGCTTCCCGAGATTTGATTCTGACAAGGACCGAGGAAGTCCAGTGTGCCGACCCCACAGAGACAGGAAGGAGAATTCTGAACATGCAAAGGCTGATTGTGGCTGGACGTACTTACACCGAAATCTTGGACATTTAAATTCCAAGTCATAGATTCAGATTAGCCGATGATGAAAATCACTCAACTAATTACCAAACTATAACAATGTACTCTGGGTATATTATTGTTTTGCTATTTCGTTAAAAATAATCAAATGAATGGTCGTTTTAAATACAGGCAAACTTTATTTAAATATCTCTTCTTCCTACCTAAAAGCCGGATTAGGAGTGCAGCAGCAAATGAGATTAAGGCCGATAAGATCAGGGTGCAAGGGGACAGGGAAATACCAAACACAAGGGGGTAAAAATAACCTGCTCTGTGACTCAGTTCCTCAGTCATGCTCGCACGCCGTTCAGCTCAGCTCAGTTCTGAAATGTGGTGAATTGTTGAGTCAGGTTGAACTTTCCCATGCATTGTTGTGTTCTCACCAGAAAGAGTGACATTGAAAATAGAGTTTGTATGGTGGCTCACGTCACGGCTGTTTCCTCGTGTCCTGCAGGAGTGCATGGTGGATGATGACTGTGGCGACGCAAGGTACTGCTTCTATGAGATCGAAAAGTCCAAGTGTCTGCCGTGCATCCCGACTGATATGGTGAGTGTGTGGTATGCAGCATTTGAGCCACGAGTGAGATCATTATTTAGTGGATATAAGCAACATACTAATGTGCATGTGTGTGTCTATGTGTGTGTGTGTGTGTGTGTGCCATGTGGGTGTGCGTGCCCTCCTCAGCCCTGCACTAAGGACGAGGAGTGCTGCTCCAATCAGATGTGCGTATGGGGTCAGTGTACAGAGAATGCCACCAGTGGGACGGAGGGAACCATCTGTCAGTCCCAGAGTGACTGCAGGCCAAACCTCTGCTGTGCCTTCCAAAGAGGTGACCCCCGTGAAACGCCGCTCACGCCTATAGACTGTGTGCTCAAACTTGCCCTTGATGCACTCTTGATGGACTGTTCTCTTCTTCTTGTGTATCTCTTTAGTGTTTTTTAAGCTTATCTCTCGAGCTATTTCAGCATTTGAACGGTGGTGGCGTTTTTTTATACGCGTTATCCTAGCTATCCTTGCTGTTTACCAGCAAGGGGTCGAGCTTTTTCGAGCAATTAAGGAGAAAAACATTGGAGCACTTTGAGGAGTGCATGTTGCATATTTGCAAAACCGTACCAGCTGGGACTGAGGGGGTGGGGGAAAACACATTCCAGAGATAAAAGAGAAACTCATGCTTTCAATATCGCTTGATGTTTTCCTTCTACGGTTCAAATGTGCGATTGGCAGTTAAAAAATGCAAAGATCTACAATCGTCAGGTTGACCACAACAACAAGAGCAACACCAGAAGAAACAAATGCAATAATTCACTTCATTAACTTTTCCCCCCTTTTTTCCCATTTCTTCCACTCCTCTGCTCCTTCTCTTTCTTCATTCCTACTTCTCCTCACGCTCTCTAATCCTCCTTACATTATCTCCTCCTCTCTCCTGTCTCCTGCCTCTGGGTTCTTCTGCCTGCCCACCCCCCAGAGCTGCTGTTCCCGGTGTGTAACCCCAAGCCAGAGAAGGGCGAGTCATGTGCAAGCCATCCCAACCTGTTGATGGACATGCTGTCCTGGGACACGGATGGTCCGCGGGACCACTGCCCTTGTGCTGGGGAGCTCCAGTGTTTACCTCATGGGTGAGAGCCGTGATGGAAGGGGAGGGGAGGGGAGGGGAGGGGAGGACATGTGGATGTGGGTCAGCAGTGCAGCAGAGGCATGCATGCTTCAACTATTACGAATAGAAGAGCAATGGAGTACTTGGTGTTTATCAAAGGCTGTTATCCGTTACGGTTTGAGCGGGGAACAAGACTAACATCGGCTTCACATTGGGGTGGGGGGGGGGGGGCGGATTACAAATGAGACACACAGCTGGGGCAGACAGGACACATGGTCAACTAGAAGAAGCAGACAGGGACCCACGCAACCAAACAATGAACCAGTGCCAAAAGTCACAACCATGACATTACCAGAGTTAGGCAATCTTTTCTGCAACGGGAACATTTGGGCGAGTGGTGAAATGTTGGCTTGCGGGAAATGTGCTTTCCTCTTTGAAATGGCAACCTTTAGTTTTTTGTAATGAAGGTACTTGTATGCACATCATACTGTGTATTTGTTGTGTTCACTCATTCAACTACAGTATATATCCCCCCCCACCCTCCTTTTACAGACGTGGATCTCTTTGCGGAGAGTAGCTAAACCCCATCAGACGTGGAAGACCAGACTGTCAAAGGAAGAGGAAGACCTAATGAACTTAATGAACTGTATGACTTAACTTCTTAAGTTTAGACTCAATTAATTACTCACATTTGTAACAAGTGTCAGGGCGGCAGTGACTCGTTGCACTGACGTGAATGCAATTTAAACGGTTCGGTTTTAAGGGCCGCAAACAAGCAGTATTGAACACTAGATGGCGGGATCGTGTCTTTCTCTGCACGATGGAGTCTGATAACGGCTGTCAGCCATCACCCTACGATGTGGTTTATGTTTACGGGCTGTGTGGTTTACAGCTTTTTATGGCTGACTCTCAGACACCACATCTCTTAGGCTGTTTACATTCAAATCATGTAGCGCTACACATGGCCTATGTTCATCAGAGGGAAACAATTAGATGACGAGATTGTGTAGGATTGTTTTTTTTTAATATGGAAATGGAAAAATCAAGGAAATACTGAAAATTATTATTTCAGAATTTCTGTTGTAACGTCACTTTTTTCTGTTCTGTTTAAATATGACTGAGTGCGCGTACTCGTGTGTTTCTGTCCAATTCGTGTTTTGTTTGACATGAGGCCTGCACGGTGTCGGCTGCCCAACAATGTTTTTATTTGACTCGTACTGTCTCTGTCCTCTCCATCATCTATGTTCGTCTACAATGTAATGAATGTTATGTATGTTAATGTTTATGTTAATGTTAATGTTAATGTTAATCTTTGAATAAACGCTGGCCAGTCAGTGAAGACCCAAGGCCATGCTTTTTGCGCATAATGTTTGTGTGTCAACGAAGATGTGTCTTTTTTTACGACTACTTATAAACCATTTACCGCCCGTTACGATAAGCCTACAAATGATTGATTGAGGAACATCAAGAAAACGATGGTAAAATTAAAAAGGCATCGAAATTCGAAATTCTGTTGACAAATGACACGTATGCCGACACATATATATATATTTAATATATATATATATATATAAGAATCAACGGAGCCGCCCCAGAATAACAACAACATAGTAGTAGTAGCAGTAGTAGTGTAGTAGTAACGGCGGACATAATAATTGAATTTCCTCTCATATCGTCTCGGAGGGGGGCGGGAAGCGGCGGTGCTGACGTCACGCTCGCTCACTTTGACTCGAGCAGCCTTCGCGTTTCCTGTTCTGTTCCCTCCCGCCGCCGGGTCTCGAGCTCACACTGACTGGGCTGACTGACTGACTGACTGCTCGCGCCACCACGCACGCAGGCACGCAGGGCAGGGCAAGGCAGGGCACGCGGGTTTTCCATTCACCACCACGAGGAGTCACGAGGCTCGAGCCGGCGGGGTAAGTAAGCAAACAAGCATATTGTGGAGGAGATGATGATGATGATGCGTGTGTGTGTGTGTCTCTGTGTGTTGGCGCGCGCGCCTCAACGGATTCTAACGGCTTTTTCCGCCATTTCTATTTGATCTTAAAATCAATCAACGCCGTTTCGGACGTGAATTGAAGCGATAAAAAAAATGGTCACGTCGCCGCGGTGTGTCGTGGAAAGGATGCGCAACAGAGGGAGGGGTTGTTGTGGTGGTTGTTGGGTTTTTTTTCTTTTCTTGTCGTCAGGAGGAGCTCCCACAGCAAGCAAACACACACACACTAGTCGGCAGTACGAAATGACGCAAAAAAAAACGCCGCGTATTATTGATTAGTGATTATTTGTCCGTTTTGCGCAGCTAACAGTCAACAAGCATCGGACTGAACGGGCGTAGCAAGCAGCACGGTAGCTAGCAACGTACGACTCAATGGAGACGTACTTCTTGTCGATCTTCTGCTAGCTGCCGTCGCCCCCCCCCCCCACCCACCACCCCCGCTAGCGTCGGCGGACGAGTTCACATTTCGAACGGATGCGCTACACTTGGACGTATCTGAAGAAATAACTCCCTTTTGTGTGTGTGTGTGTGTGTGTGTGTGTTCAAAGTTTGGCGAACAAAGCAGTGGCGTTATGTTTGTGATCCTGATGTGAGCCAGCTGTGTGTGTGTGTGTGTGTGTGTGTGTGTGTTGTGATGATCCGCTACGTTCACTTTTCGCTCTCCAGATGTCATTCATTGGTCTTATCAGTGGGTTTTTTTTAGCCAGCCAGGCACCATCCTGTAGTGAAGTGAATGTACTAAGCGTTAATACATTTGGTTAAGTTTGAAACCACATTGGCACTTTGAAGAACAATGCATTGGTTGTGTGCGTGTGTGTGTGTGTGTGTGTGTGTGTGTGTGTGTGTGTGTGTACTTCATTGACTATGTTTTGGGACTTGGGACTCGTGACTGCAGGTTAATTGTCTTCATTTGATTGACTTCGAACCGTGCATGTGGCCCACGACCATGTATGTAGTAGTTGGACCCTGTATGGTCTGTATAGCCTAGTCCACCCCCCCCACCCACCCCACCATACCTTCTTTGATCCATGATCTAAGTTCACAAAACTATATTGTTACGTAGTGCATATACACACATAGTTTCGTAGTGGATATATACAGCGTACCACTACACTACTCCAGCCTGTACTCGTGGTTGTCATGCTGTTCAATCCAATGACATGTGTTTGTTTTTGCCTGAGGTGGGGCAACTCTGGCAACGTGCATGCGGTTGTTGTAAATGAGGATTGCATATTGTTCCCCTTGTTTCTAAGAAGCCTTTTGCCCCAATAGTGCACCGACTGTGTTGATCAATTATTCAAAGTAAAAGATCTGTGGAGTACAGTAGCCACATTTACATGGTCCAGTGCCAGTCCAGTAAGTCCTGATGGCTTGGTTGACTTCATTGCATTCTGAGCTCAAGCTCAACCAAATAAGGTATAAATAAAATGCCACACCTCTTGCTTATGATCAGGTTGTAAGCCTTACTCTGTCCACCTGTTGCCAATTCAGTTTGATGTGCACACAAATCCCGATTGCATATTTATTCATATAATCCCATAATAAACAAGGAACTTGGAGTTTCCATCATTCAATTTACTGTGAGTTTGAAACGCATGTCTGTTCAAACCTCCTGCGTGTAACCTCGGTGTGTTTGTGTTTGGCTATGTCACAGTTTGTGTCAGACTAGACTACAGTTGGGCCTGGGGACTTGCAGTCAATGCAGCAAGCTTTAGGACATCTGCAGCGTTGGCCAGAATCTGCTTTCGGCATCAGGAGAATTAGTGTATGCAGTTTCAGATGCATAAAAACAGTTGAAAGAAACGTTGAGATTGACTTGAGGAATGCCTAATTAGTCCATAGTGTCCTCGTGTCATATTGGATTATATGAATTGAAAGAGTGAGTGCCTATATTGGGGGGGGAAAAGGCTAACATAACTAAATCATGAGAATCTCTAAGTAAATTGGACGATGTATGGCCCGAATTAAAACAAATGTGAAAAGCATTTGGTGGCTCATCTCCTGTTGCAGATTCCTGTCCATTAAAGTTAGAATACTCATTCAGTAAAGATGGCTTGAATTTTAACTCTTCTCTTGGCTGTGCACCATAACCTGTAGAACTGGTTGGCTTGGAACGGCAAGAAACCCAACGCCCCTCTGCCCACAAATGAATAATCCCTCTGTTTATCTGAGGGGGGCAGTGTTATTTGATATAAGCAAGTTATTAACTGGTCTTCAGTTACCCTAAAATGGATGGTGGTCCTTAGTCAGACTTTAAACAACAAATTTGGAAACTTACTTCGGGACAAATGCAAGGGCTTGGATGCTTTTCATATGCGTCCAACCTTGACTTGGCTTTAAGAATTAATATCTGGATTGTAGTTTCACAAGGTAAGTCTATCCATGCCAGCTACATATATATGTATACTATATATGTATGTGTGTGGTTGGCATTTCAGATAATGCTCCGTTGAGTAAATATATGGGTAGGCTATAGAATTTTTTTTCTGAAAGATGCCTGCTGACTTTAAGAATAGGTTAAGTTCATGAAGAGCCAGCATTTATTATCTCTGTCCAACTTTTTAAATTTGGCCATTTATGACTAAGTTGTGGTTGTTTCATGCTGGCCATGGACCCTTTAACACGAATTGCACCAGATACTCGATAACATGGGAACTGGAGTTTATTGTAATTATTTATTATTATATTTTTCTCCAGCCACGGGTCCTTTGTTCGTCTTGGAGGAAAGGGAACACTTCCCTTTGTCAACATAGCCTTTTTATTTTTGTACTATTTACACAACATCACACAGTGCCCACATTTCCCGCCATGTTGAATTGGGAAGGCACCATGGGTTGTTGCATAAGCATGACTACATTTGAGCTAATACGCACACTTAACTAATGGACTGATGTGGCTGTCCGTTCCAGACACTAAAAATCACATGACCTTCTACTGTGTTGATGTGCATGTTCCAAATCGTCATGCCAACGTCAACTTAATGTTGCGCTGCATTTAGCATTTACCCTCCAGAGACCAGCATAATCACAATCATGGCGAATACGATTGTTTATCTGATAGAACCGCACGAAATTCAGCTCCCATATCTGTCATCTGGCTGTTCAGATTGTTGTGGGGTGGTCACCGTTTCTGTGAATGTCAGCGTTCAGAACGTTCCGGCATCTGTCAACGGTGGGTGTTGCTGAAGTGTATGCTCTACTCGTCTCAGGTTACAAAGGGAGTGCTTCTTATGGCTTAGCGCATGGGAAGCACGACATGCAGCCTTCAATTAACATGCAGATACATGCATGTCACAGGAACTACAAGCGTGTGTGTCTATGTGCATGCGTGTGGGTTTTATCTGGTACTAACCAAATGATTGCTTGTCTGTGCTGGTTTAACCCCATTTGGTTGATTTGAAGCTGGTTGGGGATTTAAAGAAATACTTGTGTGTGTATATATAGCCCAAGACCAATATTCATTCTCTACTATAGGCTGATATTGGTCATGAGGTCATCCAACAGTCTGTTGCATGTAGACATTGCGATGGCATTGCAGAAGGTACAAAGTTAAACATAGTTTGTTTTGGCCCGGGTTTTGGAATGTCTTGCACTGGGTGCTTTCACAACTGGTTGTTTTGCATAATTGAAAGGGCCCCATCACCTCTGTAAATGGTTAATCGTCAATATCTGTTATCAGGGGCCAATGCGAATGACTTCCGCATTGACCCCCTACTGATAAGGCTTTATGACGTTGGCTTGCCACAGTGCTACTGTTTGAGGTTCCCTCTGCAAATAATAAATCGTGCCGCAAAAGTGTTAATTGATACTGAGCGGTGCCAAAAGTGTGAACTATGTTTTTGGTCTACATTTCTCCAAGGCCTTATTTCTGAATACTGTTCTGTAATGTTGTGCAAGGTGCTCACATCCTCTAAAATGGTTAGGCCTAATTCAATGTCGAAACAGAAATTGAACTAATTCCCGTTCTGTTTGCAGGTGCACATTTTAAAAGCTTTCGGCCAAATTAAAATCGGAGGGCCGTCGCCATGGTGAACATCCCAGAATACTACGCAGGAAAGAATGTGCTGATCACTGGGGCAACTGGCTTCATGGGCAAGGTACAGGGTTTTAGAAATGTTCACCATTCTGCACTGGGTCAACTGGGGGTCCTTTGGGTCTTCATTTGCTGCTTAATTCTTCAGAATTTTTGGTTCAGCTTGCTGGACTAGCTAGCTAGTTGGTCAATGTCATGACACCAAAGCTTCATCTATTTTCTCCAGGTGCTCCTGGAGAAGCTGCTGCGGTCCTGTCCTGAGGTCCGCTCTGTCTATGTGATGGTCAGGCCCAAAGCTGGCCAGTGTCCACAAAGTCGCATTAAAGACGTGATCAACTCCAAGGTGAGCGACCAGAGTAGATGTAGATCACTACTGAGGAAGAGGACCAATTTTTTTAAAGCATTATTTAGCGTTTGCTTAAAAGTTCTCAAAATGGCACGGAAACTGTCTCCCTCGCGTCCTTTAACCCTGACAGCATGTGGTTTGTGTTGTCAGTTGTTTGACCAGGTGCAGGACGAGCAGCCAGACTTTGCGGAGAAGATCGTCGCGGTGAGCAGTGACCTCACACAGAAGGAGATGAATCTCAGCAAAGAGGACCAAGCCACCCTAGCAGAACACATCAACATAGTCTTCCATTGCGCCGCCACCGTTCGCTTTAACGAACCCCTCAAGTATGTCCTTATCCCCGGCCTTGGTTTGTGATCTTCCATTTCATTATCTTTTACCAGAAATGAATGGATTTCAAAGCCTCTTTGTACTTGAACATATCCAGAAAGATTCCTAAAGAATGGAAAAGATGGCCATGGTGATTTATTTAGGTGACTCCGTCCATAATGTTTTATAAATTGTCCTTTTTATAGAGATGCTTTCCAGCTGAACGTCCTTGCAACCCAGAAGATGGTGGCACTGGCACACACCATGAAGCACCTGGAGATCTTCCTCCACATCTCCACAGCCTACGCCAACTGTGACCGGGAGCTCATCGAGGAGGTCATCTACACTCCACCCATCGACTACAGAAAACTCATTGATACCCTGGAGTAAGTTAATTGGTGGTCCTTGCTGTGATTTGCCATGCAGGTTACTTTGTTTTCAAAACATGAATGTTGGGGCGACTTCATCATTTAAGCTGCCAACACTCAGCTTAAAGTAATGCACCGTTTCTGATTGGCTGAAATTGTCTTGACTGAGACACCCTAGAATTGTATGCATACTATTTGGGCCAAGACATTTAATTCAATGATGCAGAAAATAAACATTTTAATTGAATGGACCCAATTAACTTTATTTTTGTCTTTTCTCCCCTTTGTTCTGTAGTTGGTAACTGCTAAAAGAGGTTTTGTGGGATTATTTAGGTCAGTAATACAGCAAGTATCCCAGCCAAGCCACTGCAGTGGAGTGAAAGGCTGTTCATATTGTGATCTAGCTAGATAAGCCAAACATTAGAAGTCAGTGTAGAGTATTTTTCCATTTGAATAATTTAATTTTAAGAATTGCTTTTATTACAGTGTGGTGACGATGGCCATCTCTGAGCAGTTGAGCGGGTTAAAAATGATTCGGCGAGCCTCCAAATAAAACCTGCATTCCTATAGATCTGCCTAATATGATAAAACAAAACAATTGTCCTGTCCTCCAGCTGGATGGATGACAAGATGGTGTCCGTACTGACTCCAAAGCTGCTCGGGGAGCGTCCCAACACCTACACCTTCACCAAGGCTCTGGCTGAGTACATGGTGCAACAGGAGGCCGGCAACCTCAACGTGGCCATCGTCAGACCCTCCATCGTGGGAGCCAGCTGGAAGGAGCCCTTCCCTGTGAGTGATTCAAGACTTTTTGAGACTTTCTTGTAGCCTAGTATACACATTTGAATTGTGTGCCTCATATTCTCCCATGTGTGTTATTTTTTTTTTAAGGGGTGGATTGATAACTTTAATGGACCCAGTGGAATATTCATTGCGGTAAGTATCACAGACGGGGATGACATGGATGAATCCTGGGGGTTTGCATATCTTGTTTTGAGCTTCATATGTGTGTTCCAGTATTTAAGCGCCTTGTCATTTCCCTGACTCGCTAGGCGGGTAAGGGCATTCTTCGGACCATGCGGGCTGCCAACGACGCTGTGGCCGACCTGGTGCCGGTGGACGTGGTCATCAATGCGACACTGGCTGCCGCCTGGTACTCCGGAGCCCAGATGCACAACAGGTACAACATGCGCAGATACACCTGCTCCTCTTCCTCCTCCTGACCATGAAGTCTGTCCTTCCATGTCCACAAGGATCCTTATTTTTACTCTTTGCTGTGAACAGGCCCAAGAACATCCTGGTGTACAACTGCACTACTGGTGGGATTAACCCCTTCCGCTGGGGGGAAGTCGGTAAGATATGTTATTGAATAGTTTTTTTAAATCATAATGCAATTTGTAAACTTATTTTGTAGTTGATGGGAAATTATAGATCGTAATTCAATAATGATTCAATGCGGTCTTTGTCGAGGACATTCGCAAAATGTTAAGCTAACTGATCAGCAGTTTGTACAAAAGCAAATATCATGTCATGCTCAAGGTATTGCAGTTTTTCCATAGATTAAAGAATGTGTGCCTACTTCAAATCTTACAGCGTAGTGTGAGTTGACATCCGCCAGAGTTGTTTGACAGGATTAGTAGAAGACATCCTATTCAGTCTCTTTGTTGACTCGTTACTTGGGCAAGCCTGGTCTCTCTGAAATAGTAGCAACAGCCATTGTTTGCATGTCTGTTCTAAATGAGGTAAAATAAATATCCCAAAGCTGCTTGACTCGATTGAGGTGATAAACCAAGATAGACGTGTGCATTTTCATTGAAATAACGTGGCTGGCCTTCTGAGTGGAGCATGGAAATAATCCTTAAAAGGGAACTATGCCGCTTTTCAGCCATTAATTTCAATCTGAAATCATGGTACCATTTCAACACTTTCATTTGACATAGTTGAAATGGGATACGATTTCACATCTACACCGAGCTGTGCCCCAGAGACAGAGCATTGGCAACAGCTGCAGGCGTATTGAGGTTGAAAAGTGGCGTAGTTCCCCTTTAACATGTTGGAATCTGTCGCAGAGTTCCCCTTAAGCATAATAGAATCCATGGGCAAAGATCCCCGCCCTAAATGTGATTATATCTATCATAAGCTAAAATCAACCAGAAAAAGGTTTAATGTATACAAACATGGACCCCCCCTGCCGATCTTTAGAAGTATGGAGCAAATTAATTTGACAAATCTGTGAAATTGGGTCCTCCCAATCTCTTGAGTGCTCTCTTGAGTGCTCATTAAGTGGACGTGTTTTACTCTTGGCGTGCTCTTGGTAACCATTGTCCTTGAACACCTTTTGTCTCTCAGAGCACCATGTAATATCCACGTTCAAGAGGAACCCCCTTGAGCAGGCCTTCCGACGGCCCAATGTTAATCTCACCACAAATCATCTTATCAATCAGTATTGGATCGCCGTGAGCCACAAGGCTCCGGCCTTCCTCTATGATCTGTACCTCAGGTTGATTGGACGAGAGCCCAGGTAAACTCGTCACCGCCGACGTGGAGTCGTACCTCTCCCCCCCCACCCCAAACCTGCGCCTCCTCCCCCACCCTGCCGTGTATATACCTTCTGCTGTTCTGTTCTATCGCGCTTTGCTTTTCTTAGCCAATAACTTCACTGTGCCGGCGCTAAATGTCACGTGACGCTTGTGAGTTGTCTCTTCGGGGAGCTTAAGGATGTATAGCCCATTGTGCATGTACATGTTGGGTTCTGCACTCTTCTCTCTGTATTTGTGTTTGGGTTCCCAAAGTGCCCGATGGACACTTTGGTTCTTGATGGGTCTGATGAATGACACGACAAATGAATCTGATAGTTGTCCGTGTCGGCTGGACTGAGACATGTCTGTCAGTCTGTCATGGGGAACAGCCATCCTGTTGGCCGTCCTATGGACCTGTTTAGTACACTAAAGCGGTAATGACGGGCTGAGAGTTGGCGTTTCATGACAATTTATTTGCTGCCTTGAAAGGTGAAAGGGGGGAAAAAAAACAACAACAAAGAAGAGCATCCTCCATCTTCACATCTCATTCTGTGTCCTTGTCTTGTGATGTATGTGTCTTATCTCCTGCAGAGAACTCTGTAAACATGAGCTTCAAGACCAACCCCTTAGAGTCTGCCTTAAGAAGGCCCAATGTCAATCTGCGCTCCAATCCCTTTACCGATCAGTACTGGAGAATGGTCAGCCACACGCTGCCCGCTCTGCTCTATGACGGTTATCTTAGGCTGACCGCCCGCGAGCCCCGGTAAGGCTGGAACTGCCCGTTCCCTCACCAGGTCCCTGTCCCCGCCCCCCTGCCCCACCTTCACTCTTCACCTGTTCCACAAACCCATTCCACCACCCTGAGGGTGTTTTGTTGTTGGTGTTGTTGTGGGACAGTTGTGGGGTGAGGAAGGGTAACAGACAGAAGAGTTGCGTTTGCAGTGCTTTTGACTTTTTGGAATCGCCTGGACTTGGCCTGGCTTTTTGTGAAAGGGCAGGCAACCACCTTTGTCACGATGGCAAATGTTTACCTGTCCAAGCATGAGTTTGTTTTCCGTTTTGCTGCCCTGCGTTTACCTTGTGAATGCACACTGACCAAATTTGCATTTCAAATGTTTTTCTATTTTGTTTTTTTTATTCAGGAGATTGGCTACTTTTTTTTTTTATTGTTTTTTGGACAAGCTCTGTCGGAAACGTGAATCCCTTAACGTCAACCTTTACTCATTCGGTCGTGGGAACACCCATGGCCCTTAGTTTACTTTGGCTGAATCCATGTTGTGTTCAGGAGGAGACAGTAATTGCAGTCTATTGATTGCAGTAATTGGCTCCAGTGTCAAGTTTATGTCCTACTGAATACAAACAAATTGCCACCTGAGATGGCATGTTGGCACTTGAAAAAAAAGTTAATTACAAGCCAGAGGGATTTCAAACATGCATTATTGTGCAGCAGATCCAATGTATAAACATTACACAATTGGCCATTTGGAAATTATTTTGCAAGTTATGCAATTTGACAAATGGTTGCCTGAAATGTGTTTGGTACGTGTTTAGCTAACATTGTGGTTTGTGTGACATGGCCCGTTTCATGGATTTTCATCTATTTCAACACTGTGGTTGTGCTGTCCCGGAGTGCATGTGTTTCCTGCTGATGTGCATGAGTAGTACTTCCTGGTTCGAAGAGGAGATCTGAGCATTGGGTCTATTCCCTTTTTCAGAGTAGATGGTTGGTCCCCATAATTATAACATTGCTCTATTGGGGCATACAATAATTTATTCAATCCAAATCTATCACATTCAATGTACTACATCTTTCCATAATTGGATGGAAATGGATGTACAAATCATTGCCTTTTTAACTTACTGAGCTTTTTAATGCTCTGATGTCCTCGGAATTATGCACACTTAGTGCTGCATTATGTGTGTTTATTGCTGCATTAACGTTACGCCACAAAGACTCCCAACCAATAACTTAAATTGTGTCTGTGTTGTATTTGATATGAACCCAGTGTTCACAAGGGCTGTCTTCATGTACACAGAGAGGGCGATCGTAATGAATGGGCTCTGGCAGCGGCTCTGTGGTGCTGCTTCTGTTCAGCGACGTTGGCCTACATGTAGTGGTTCCACACAAGTGGGTTGCGTTCCTTTGAGGCCGTTTCCTCCTCACCTGCAAGTGGGCTGAATAATGCCCTTCAGGAACCCGTATTCAGAGCATTTGCAACGCATCAATGACACAATTTCAAGACTTGCAAAGGCCTCCCGTCTTAATCAGTGGGTCCGTATAGCCATGCAAACATATTGAACAGCTCGCATCTGCATGCTAACCAAGGTCCAGCACGGGTGAAAAGCGGTGTCTCCAAGGCAATTTCTTATTTTAATGCTAGACTTTTACCATTGGATGACTAAATGGTTACAAATTGGGGAATTTATCCAAAACGAGGCTGAAAAAAGCATACAAAATTGTTTGTGCTGCAATCAAAGCATGGAGTGCAGGAATGGCTATAATGGCGGTGCAATTCATCAATGTTAATTAATCAAAATTGCCTTGGACCAAACACCCTCGCTGGGGATAACTATTTTGTTGCAAGGGTTTCCTCTATTCATCACACCGCTCAAGATCATACTGCTGATCATCACAGCACAACCGCCACCATCTCTATTCACACCCTTCACCCACTTCACAACACTCCTCCATTGCCTCCTCTCTTCCCCTGTTCCATGACGACAATCTATTGCCTTATTGCACTGCATCCCTCTATGCTCCACTGCATTGCTCGGTTCTCCATTCAGCTTAGCCTCTTGGCCCACTCCTTCCTTGTATCTAATGTCTTTTCCTGCTGGCCTACTGACCTTCAGGATGATGAAGACGATCACTCGTCTCCACAAGGCCATGATGGTTCTGGAGTATTTCACCAGCCACTCCTGGGCGTGGAACACTGACAACATCAGTATGCTCATGGCCCAAATGAGCCCAGAAGACAAGAAGGTATGCACAGACTGTTTATTTCATTTCACTCATACAGGCTTCGGTCGTCTTAATGGATCTAATGTCTTCATGCAAGTCCTCGCTGTTTAATATCTTGGGCGATTCATACATGCACACTGGAATGGAAGGCAGAATTGCTGTCTACTTGGTGGCGTGGTGTGGTGTGGCGTGTGCGTGTGTGTGTGTGTGTCGTAGGCCGATTTCTACAATGGGGTGATTCAGCGTTGTATCTCTGATCGGCACTGAATAGGCGTATTGTTGTTGCCTGTACTTGCGCTCCTGCTGGAATTTTAAATGACTAGAGCAGTGGGTGAACGCGTACGCTTCTGCTCCACCCTTAATCTTGTAATAGAAACTGCTGTTATTACTAATATTTCCGTGGTACCTAGAGCTGGCAAGCAAACAAACCCCTAAACTTTTATGACTGACTCCATGCGTTTTGGTTCCCTACTCTGGTTAGTCACTTCTAGAGCCCTCTGCTCTTTGAATATGTAAATGAGGCCATTCTAGTTCAAAATACACTTTACTTGTCGAAATGTCTTTAATGGACAATATTAATTTGGTTTTCAAGACGATGAGGCCACTGCTGACTTTGCAAGTGTTCGGGGGAAGAATGGTACAATGGGTCTTTGTGGCGTTCTTTACCACCACCAACAACAGCAGCAGAGACGAGCGTCCACATAAGACGGCCATTGTTCCAGCTGCTTGATGGAACCAACTGTCTTCCTTCTCCCGTTCTTAGGTGTTCAACTTTGACGTGCGCCAGCTGAACTGGGCCGAGTACATGGAGAGCTACTGCATGGGGACCAAGAAGTACGTCCTCAACGAGGAGCTGTCGGGCCTGCCCGCCGCACGCAAGCACCTCAACAAGTGAGTCTACACCCATGGGCCACAACATGGACGCTGGGATACACCACTAATGACCAGGACCTACGTAATCACTGGAGCTTCATCAAAAGATTGAGTTCATCCATGTCAGACCTTCCATTAATCACCGGCTGATTGACACATGCGTGCGATGCCCAGAGATATTTCCTGCTCTGCCATTACCCTTCCTAATGGATGTAGTAATCCTGAGTGCTGACACTACATAGCAACATAATGGGACCTCGCAAGCACTTCAGCATGGCCAGATGGAATCTTGATGCACACACATTTGCATAAAATGTGTAATAATAAGCAGTACTCGATGAGCTTGGACACGCAGCTCGTCAAGCGCTGCACCTTTGCTGTATTCACATTCACTGCAGTCCCTTCTCAATAACCTCCATGCACACTGCAGTGAGGTGGTTCCCCATGGCATTAGTCCATGGGTCTAGGGAACATTTAGAGGAATATTTAGAATGCAATGCATGCATCTCTAGCAGAACTGCAGAGAACTTTGCTACTAAGACCAAAGAGCCGGAGACTTGAAATATAAATACTAATCAAATGGAAAGTGCCCGGGACATCGAGTGACGCAGAAATACGTCAGAAACGGCCGAGTCTTGACTTTACTAACAATTGTGTCATTGTAGAAACTCGGCGCGATGCCACCAAGTGTTTCTTTGTCCTTAAATCTGACCCTGGGACAATCTGCACTATCATGGGATGAAGCTCTGTTGTCAGAAGGTCTGTGCTCCAGAAATGTCCACGCTATGAATCACAACTTGAGTACATAAATGCAACCCAGGTCTATCTACCTGTGCTAGGTCAGAAATTGTCTGTGTGTTGATGCATTTCTCAACACCAGAACATGAACTAGCTTGCTGGTAACATTTGACTATCCACCAACTTCTTAATTGGCCAACTCTCTGACTGTGGACATCTGATACCATGCGTGTCGTGTCGGTTTTCCAGATACTAAGGGATTTCAGTCATTCTGACTTCTCGATTTTGATTGAGAATAACATAATCCTTTTGCCGCAATCTTGCCTTTTCTATAATGCATAGCGGGACTTAGGGAATGAAAAAGTAATGGGATGTGATGGGACTATGTGTGCACTAGCATGTACTGTTGTTCTCATCTCTATCCAATCAAGTGGTTGTCCTAACGTGTCTCCCCGTTTGTGTCTCCAGGCTGAGGAACATCCGCTATGCCTTCAACACCATCCTGGTGGTGCTCTTTTGGCGCGTCTTCATCGCCCGCTCCCAGATGGCCAGGAACATCTGGTACTTTGTGGTCAGCCTCTGCTTCAAGTTCCTCTCCTACTTCCGGGCGTCCTCCACCATGAGATACTGAGCAGGGCCCCAGAGGGAGATGGATAGATGGAAGAAGGAAAATAAATGAGGGCACTTGGAAGGAAAGATGTCGAGGCATGGGGGCGCCCTTCACGCCGATCCGCCACCTTTTACATTTACCCGTTTATATCGAAAACAGCTAAACACCATGACCATGCACAGACTGTGGGACTAGTCTTAAAAGTCCAAGGAAAGCTCAATGTTGCATATCGTTAAATGTGTCTTATCACGTACTCCAAGAGTCTATATTTTCCCATTTCATATAGATTGTTTCCCTGGTCCACTTGGAAAACAGGTCTACCATAATTTCGCTTGATTTGAGAATAGATGTAGTTTTGAGTGGGTGGGGTTGCATGGGTTTGCATCTAACTGGTCTCTCTCTCTCTCTCTCTCTCTCTCTCTCTCTCTGGTTTGCCAACTGTAACTCCTTTGGTGAATCATTAACACATTTCCAGTTGTGCCAGGGCAGACCCCTTGTGTCCAGCGGTAATGTCTTCTGTCTTTTTGAGTATGCAATGGCTGGCTTACAAATGTGATGACCAAGCACAAGGTGAATTAAATGGTTTCTTTGAAACCTGTGCCTATGGAAAAATAAATTATACATTTTGAAGATCTTTTAGAGCTTTGTTTTAGTTCTTTTTTTGGAAAGCCATCTTCTTCTCTAAACTGCCTCCAAAGTAAAACAAACAAAAGAAACGGCTTCTAAGAGATTTATGTGGATGATGGAAGATTTTAGATCATTTGAGGCACTGGTGGTATAATTCTCTTGACTTGACTTGCCAGTTTCATGTGTTTGACACCATACATACATACACCATACATACATATACACCATACATACATACATACATACATACATACACCATACATACACCTTACATACATACATACATACATACATACATACATACATACATACAGCAAGTTTGTCTTCTATGCTATATGAAGTCCATGCTAAAATCTCTAGGCAGTCCAATTCCCGTTTCCTATCTTTTCCCTTTTTCCTGTCTCCTTTTTCCTATTCTCGTACTGTAAATCTATTCCCTGTCCAGGAACTTGTAATATTCGTTCACCTTTAGCAATAAAGACTCCTAATCTGTACTAAGGCCAAAACAAACATTTCCAGGGGGGGGGGTTTCAGACTTGGAAATGTGTAATGGAACAGTCGGTTTCAGGGTTTGAGTCACGGCAGAATCAATGAAACCTGCTCATCTTTGACCAGAGGCTGACCTGTGAAGCCTCGTGTACAGACCACGTCCTCCACGGCCCCCTGCAGTAGTGTGCGTTTTACTTTGTTTCTCCTCTTTTCTCTTACATATGGCTGTAGAGAGTGGGTTTAACATGGGTTGACCTGGCATTCAAGTGTACTTGGGCCGTTATACCTTAAGCATTGAGATATTTCCTGTTGGCGAAGGGATTAAGGAACGGCGTTTGTCTCGGCATTTTTTTGCAGGATGAGAGATGGTGATTTTTATAGGAAGAAATTGTACTCCTGCAAAAAAACCTGCTGTGACCTGTGCCTGACGGTCCAGTTGTGTACCGATGTGTGAAAGAACGGCAATCATATCTGTTTTCTAACCATTTTGTTGCACATTTCTATTGAGGTAGATGACGAAACGATATTTTCTTTTGCTAATATTGCGACTATTTACAAGGCTTTGTATGTAACGATATTGACGTTGGCGGCTGTAAATACTTGTTCCTACCACAATAGGATGTTAACATGACTGCGAGGGTATGAATGTGACTGGCGAGGTGCCTGTCAGTCAACAGTTTGTGTACTTGTAATGTTTTCCTGTGAATGTAACAATGGCGTCAAGAGCTTGATATTTTGTTGTTCTTTTATTGCGCAGCGGCAAAGCTTCCCAATACTCGATGCACGGAACACTGTCCTTGCCTGAATACTTTCTTAACATCTCTGCAGTTTTTTTTGTGTTTTTTTTTTTTAGAAACTATATCCACACAATGTCTTGCGAGTGGTATCATTGCGCAGTTTTGGGGAATATTCAGTGCGTTTTATTTTTTTTTTTTTTGTATGTGCTCTGGTACGGTGTGGATTCTCCATTCTGTCTGAGGACTGTTGGGAAAAGTGAATTCAGGGTTTCTTTCGACATGAATAGTTGATAACTGAGAAGGATTTATTGTGCCTTTGCACATTGTGTTTCTGTCAGGGTGGAGATGTTACTGCATCATGTCCATGTGTGGTGTTTACCAAATGACTGTTCCTGTTCGCCACAGCGCCATCATTGCCATGATTATGCATTCAGGAACTCAAAGGAACCATGACGTTTGATTTGGCATTAAACGCCCCATGACTCTTTATGTTTTAAATTAGATTATCGATTATCGCGATGGGAACGGTTCCCCTTTTTTAGTCCTTTTAATTTTCTATGTTTTTTTTTTGCTAAAATTGTATATTTTTTGATGTATAGTTTCCCGTTTTGAACGATTTTGTTTCGTTAACCATCCTGTAATATAATGGTCTCCTGAGTGTTACTGGTTTGCTAACCAACACATGTTCTCTCCATTTATTTTGTTCTATTGTTTTGTGGATGTTCTGTTGTTGGTCTTACCTTGAGTTCCCCTGTAGTGCTCAACCGGTTACACCAAAAGTGCACCAGGAGGTTTTGATGAGTGACTCATAACAGGATTTGTTTTGGTGTTTTTATTGTGTTCTGTACTTGGGCTCCTTCCTCCATCGCTCCATATAATGTTGCATCGCCACCATACACACTAACTTTACTGGAGATGCAGCTTGCAAATTGTGTGTCTGTGTGTGTGCGTGTGTGTGTGTGTGCGTGTGTGTGCTAAAACGAGTTCTTGCATTGTCAATGGTAACCTCTTAAAAATAAATGAATCAATGGGTGCCTTTTGTTTGTAAATTTAAAAAGAATAAATTAAACTATATTTAATTCCTCTTGAAGCATTTCTTTCTCTGGCTATAGTCTTCCTCCCTGTAGTTCTAAACAAGTGCTGATATAGCGGACTTTCTCTCAGCAGGGTAACAATATAAAATTCTTCATCATCTATAAATAGATGGGGAAAGTACCTAAACTACAATGACCACATTTGAGAGGCTTTGATATACAGTGACTGGATTTGAAAGTGTGATGATCATTGTACTTGGTTTATCTCCTACGCCTTCATTCTTTAGATTTTGCCGATACTCTCCAATGTTTACAAGACCGGGGTTCTGGAGCTAAATCCTCCCTCTAGATCTGCACACACCTGGCTACTGGCAGCCAGGCAGCCAAGCGAGGCAGGGAGGCACCGAGGTCTGCCTGGCGCGGCCCGCGGTGCTGCCCAGCATAAACAGGAACCCGGAGGCTTACACGGCTTAGGCTGGCCGGTGCCAGTGCTGCCATGGTGATGTCAGACAACACATATTCTCAGACAAGCCCTTTAATCTTAATTGCTGGATTGCTTCAGTAATTTATGCCTCCAGTTGTTTCCATGGGGGGGCTATAGGTTTAGTTTCTCTGGGTGTGGTGTCGAGTGTCCTTTTTTTTTTTTGCTTCTCATCTGTTGTGGGATGTATGGAAATGGAAAGACTTTTTAAAAAGCACGATTTAAAGACTGGGCTAATGCATTTTTATTGTGCGCGTGTGTGTGTGTGTGTATAAAGTCTTTCCTTCAAATGGGAGCAACACACTTTGTTGGTTGTACTCTCGCTTTAGACAGACTTCTGCTGCACAGAACACATGGTTACACGAGTTAATCTGTAGCTTCTGCTCCGGTGACATTGCTTTACTTGGTTTCATATCAAACCATTTGAGAATATCCGTTGAGACTTTTCTGAAGCTGTGAAGTTGTTGTTTTCCATTCTTGTCAAGCGTCCAAAGTGGACACGGACTGTGTTCCTGTGGCATTGACAACCTTTTGTCTGCGTTTTATAGTCCACTTCCTGTCTCCCCGCCTCGATGTTTTAACTGTTTGGCGGGAAGCAACACGGGTCTTTGCAATTGTTATCCTCTTTGTCTGTGCAATGAATCAGCCGATATTGAGGTCAAACGCGTGTGGGTTTTTCATGGGTCGTGGGTCCATCACCAGTGAGTGTGAAACCGCTGGGATGCTCACGGTGTCTTTTGACGCTGATAAGACTTCTGCTCACATTCCACACTCCCCCAGTGTTCTGTTTTACTGGCTTGTTAAAGACACTTTCTGGTCCCGTCTCTGCCGTCCTCCCGCATATCCTCCTCGCATGGCCTAGTGGCAACAATGCACATGTCTGCTATGAAGGTCACCAGCGGCCTGATTCTCCTCTGCCTCTGGCTGGACATGGGCGACTCTGCTGCACGCACAGGTAGGTCATAGGGCTGGACAAATAATTCAATATTATGGTTAATCGTCTTTGAATACCATTGTGTTGTCATGAAATTAAGATGTTGTCATAGTTATAACCGGTTTTATAGTATAAATGAATTATGAGAAGATATGAGCTGAATGAAGTTTGAAACGTACGTGAGAAAGGGAAAACTAGCTTTAGTCTTTACCATGCCGTGGTATTTTGAATTCAGAAGCACATTGTGATATTTATCGGGACTGTTTTCCGTTTGTCCATATAACCCAGCCTTAGCAAGTCATACGTTGGATACTGACCAATGGATACAACTCTCATAGGTGTGTGTGTGTGTTGTATGCATCCATGCACTGCTTTCAGTTCAGTCCACACCATCCAGCAGTGTGTGCTAAATTGCACACACTGCTGGATGGTGTGGCTTCAGTGGCGACACAATACACGGTGCGGTCTGTGGTTGAAGGGGATGTGACCAGAGCCATGTCACCTATAGCGGGCTCCTACCCGGGTCTCAAATGCGGAGCAGCAGGGGGCAGGGGCCCCATGGACCAGGCCCTGAGGGTCGTCGGGGGCACAGAGGCACACTATGGCTCACATCCCTGGCTGGTGAGTCTACCGCAGGGTTGGCTTCTGTGTTAACACAACACATGCTGTTCTATACACAAGAGCGTGCGTTTTATAACATCGGGACGTGCTGAGCCATGTCGCTGTGAGGCCACACTGATGCTGGTCTGTGATGGTAAATGGATTGCATTTATATCGCGCTTTTATCCAAAGCACTTTACAGTTTGCCTCACATTCACCCATTCATACACCGACGGCGGTGCCAACCATGCAAGGTAACAACCAACACGTCAGGAGCAGTTGGGGTTAGGTGGTGTCTTGCTCAGGGACACCTCCACACTTAGCTAGGTCGGAGGCTAGCCTAGATCGAACCAGCAACCTTCCTGTTGCTGTTCCTGACAACCGCTCTTACCTCCTGAGCCCTTCTCTGCCGCCGATCTCCAACAAACACAAGAGAGGAGGCTGAACAAATACCCAAGAACCAATCAATCAATCAGTCAACCAATCATGTCGTCCCATTCAGTCCCTTGTGTGGTTAAGGGTGCTGTGTGCTCTGTGCCCTGCTCTGCCCTCCCCTCAGGTCTCTCTGAAGAGCAAAGGCTCTCATTTCTGTGGTGGGGCCGTCCTGACGGAGGGCTGGGTGATGACCGCAGCCCACTGCTTCACCTCCACCTCTAGGTACCCTCGGTGGGATCCCAACCTGGACACCCATCTGGTCTTAGAGTCTCATCTCAACATGATCAGCGGTGTTGTTCCATATCAATGTATTAGATGACGCATAATCACAAGTCAAGTCAGGAACTGCCACTTATGTTACACAGAAATGGTCTCTCACACACACACACACACACACACACACACACACACACACACACACACACACACACACACATGGTCCAAAATGGTCGACGTCTTTACTGGCCCTCTCTGTGTCTCTGCACTCACTGAGCTAGAGATGGTCTTGCCCGCATCACCGTCGTCGTGGGAGAGTTTGACCAGCGGTCGCATGACGAGGAAGAGCAGACCTTCGCCGTCAAGAGCGTCTCGGTCACGAGGAGTTCCGCCCTGCCTTCCCCATGTGCTACGACATAGCCTTGGTGGAGCTGGAGGGACGCATTCAGACAGGCACGTCGCTTGTACTCATACAGTACCATAACTTTACATTGTGTGTTCATATGTCTGTCATAATCATTTCATAATATTTTAGTCGAATCAAGACGATGATCATTTAGATCGCAAGGGGGGCATATTCTTTTCTATTGGTATTAAGTCTGGTTTTTGCAGGTTTATTGTAATCACCATATCTTCCCTTCACGGTGGATTGAATTCTCCCTTAAGAAATTAATCTAATAAGAGGAGGAGCTTTTGATTATCTTTGTCCTTTCAAATTATTCCATTGCGTTTTTCTTTGGATCTCATTATCTCTTAGGAGCCCGTGTCCAGCCAATATGTCTCCCTTTACCCGAGGAGAGGTTCACACCTCCAGCCAGCTGCATGGTAGCTGGTTGGGGCAGGGTGAGAGAAAGTAAGACTTTTCAAAAGCATCTCTCTCAACTGTTCTATTCTACTCCCCTGTAGCACCATTCTAACCATTGTCATTTCTTGCACTGTGAGGGGGTGCTCTGGCTGTGGTTCTGAGAGAGGTGCGGTTAGACCTGGTGGATCAGGCCCGGTGTAAACATGTCCTGGACACGGTCAGAACCTCCATGTATCACCAGGCAGCGGGTCAGCCTCGCCCGGCCTTCACCGTTCTCTGTGCCGGGCCCGAGAGAGGAGGGAAGGATGCTTGTCAGGTAGTCCAACACAAGCACACCTTGTGATATAGAAAGAAATGTATTGTACATTTTATTATAATTTTATTAAGGGACATTATCCCGTATTTAATAACTGATAGATCAATGGGTAGATAGTGCATTGGCTAATCAATGTCCACGGGTTAAACCATTCATCACCACACACGCTCAGGGTGAGCTCTAGCATGCTAGCGTTGTACCACCTGCTCTGTCCATATTCAACTGGAAACTCTGCAATAAACCAGTTTATTCAACATCATCCACCTGTGTGCTGCCATTGGGCAGCCCTAGAAAAGCCACCTTAGTGCCGCCTTAGTTCGCAGCAGCATTGCCACAATGAGTTATCTCATGCATCCCCTCCTCCCATTCCTCCTCCCATTCCTCCTCCTCTCTCTGGGCCCCCCAGGGGGACTCGGGGGGCCCCTTGGTGTGCCGGGCGCCGGGCAGCGGCCGCTGGGTGGCCGTGGGCGTGACCTCCTGGGGGAAGGGCTGCGGACGGAGCTGGCGGAGCAACCGCAGCCGGCCCCCCAACCGCAGGGGCTCACCGGGTGTCTTCACTGACGTCAGGCTCCTGCTGCCCTGGATCCGCCGCACGCTGCGAGCAGGCAGGTAGCGGGGGAGCGGAGGGGGAGGCGGAGGGAGAGGGAGAGGGGGGGGCGGAGGGGGAGGGGAGGGGGAGGCGGAGGGGGAGCGGAGGGGAGTGGAGGGGGAGGCGGAGGGAGAGGGAGAGGGGGGCGGTGTCCTCAGGGTACAGCTGTTAGCCTCCGGGACAACTCTTAGCCCATTTAGCCAAGCGCTGGTTCCAATGCACGAGTGGGAGGAGCATAGGAACCGCAGTACTGGTGGTGTGATGCAAGTCGGGTTTATATACGGTCAAACACTGCATCGATGGGTCAGGCGTATCGTCGTGAATGACCAGATTGATGGGCAAAACACAAAATAGTCCCTTTGAGTCAAATATTGAGTTGATGTGCTTAAAATAATGTGTTCTTTTTTGTATACGCTGTGTTAGCTGATGGACAGCACAAGTCAAGGAATATGTCAAGTAAGATGTTTTTTCTCTCATTCATTCAGAAAGTGCCATGTTCTGCAAACACTGCCAAAAGTGTGTGTCTGTGTGTGTGTGTGTCTGTGTGTGTGTGTGTGTGTCTGTGTGTGTGTCTGTGTGTGTGTGCATGTGTGTGCGCCAGAACTCTGCGGGGTGAGAGACGGGCCTGTACCTGGCAGTTTCGGGATCATCAGAAGCCCCGCCCATCCTGGTCATCACTATAGCAACAACGAGTGGGTCACAGTCGTAAACGAGTCGACAGCTTACACACCTGAGGGTCCGTGTGTCTGTGATGTGCGGACAGACAGACAGACAGACAGAGAGACATGCGTTTGAACTCTGTGTCTGTACAACGCTGTCACATTTGAGACTTTTGAAACTGATCCTGCCGACCAACAGGAAGTGCAGAACCAGCCAGCAATGCTCATTTTATACCCTTTTGTTTCCAAAACAAAAGCGCAGAGCTGGTCTCTTTTGGCCTGTTTTGATAGTCAGCAGGTATATCAAGAGTGCCATGAGTAATCTGCTGGTACAACTGCTGGTGGTTTAAAGCAATAGTATTAAAAATAATCTCTCTCTCTCTCTCTCTCTCTCTCTCTCTCTCTGTCTCTCTCTCTCCTCTCGTAGGTTGTGTGTGTGGTCCATCCGTGCTCCGCCAGGCTACAGCATTCTGTTGGAGTTTGAGCATCTTGACCTGGAGAACGACTCACGTTGCCTCTACGACCGACTCACCGTGGCGGTGGGTGCCCACGGGCCTGTTGGTGAGGTTACACACATACATACACACACACGAGCGCACACACAGTTTTTAACTTTCATCGTTATCTTTCTAGTCTCTGCTTTAAGGAAAGAGGCAGAAAAGAGTTTTGAAGGAGAATTGTGTGTGTTTGGTTTCCTCCAAACGTTGCTGGTGTCTACCGTTAGTGTTGTATCTGTAAATCTATTTGTCTATGTCTACACACACACACACACACACAGACACAGTATATATGAGCCTCTGCATCTCCCGGGTCCGTGTTGTTCTCCCTGTGGATCTTTGCTTCCTCCCAGGGACGTACTGTGGGCGTGTCCCCCCGGGCTCAGTGCTTTTGAATAACTCCCAGAGTGCAACACTCTCCTTCTCCTCGGACGTCAGCACAACTGGAAGTGGATTTGTCGTCAGGCACCGTGCTGTGCGGGGACACATTTCCCCTGGTTTCAAATGTGAGCCCCCCCCCCCCCCCTCTCGCTCTCTCGCTCTCTCGCTCTCTCTCTCTCTCTCTCTCTCTTTCTCTTTCTCTTTCCTTTTCTCTTCTCGCTCTCGCTCTCGCTCACACTCTCGCTCTCTCTCCCCCCCTTTCCTTTCTGATACGCTCTTTCCCTTTTCCTTACAACAATTTCCCAGCTGTGATTACTCACCGCTGGAACCAGTGAGTAGGCCCCCCATGTCCATGCATGTGGGGTAAACACCTCTATCGCCGGGCCTGTGTGTGCATGTAGGTTACGGCACGCTGGTAGTTGTTGATGACCAGACTATTGTGCACAGCCCCAATTATCCGGATGGCTACAGTAACAACTTTGTCTTCCACTGGGTCATCTACGCTCCACAGGGTCATGTTGTCAAGGTGACACACACACACACACACACACACCACACACACACACACAAAAGTTCTTCTCTCATCTTGCATCTGGAACATTCTCTGATACAAACAAGCATGAAACATGAGCATGAAACCAGGCTAAGTGTTTCCTGTGGTGTTGTGGCACTGGAGTGCAGGAAGCTGATGGGCTTTGCTCCTCCCCAGCTGGACTTTGAGGACTTTGACCTGGAGGAGTCTGACGGCTGCCTCTACGACGCCCTGGTGGTCCTCGGAGACCTGGAGGGAGCGGACCCCCTTGGTGAGAACCCACGTGTCCACATGGGTTCACATCGCTGCAGCGCAATACATTTACATTTACATCTACATTTACATTTAGGGCATTCGGCAGATGCCATACCCCGTGGCATTGAGGGGTGTTGACGACAACGTATGGGAATGAAATTAAAACAGAAAAGGCTAATTAGAAAGATCAGTGGATGTTGTGTACGACATGAATGAATGTCGGTCCACAGTTTATGAAATAATATCTCAGTGTTATGAGTAAATATATTTCACAAGATGCTGGTCCCTAGCCGACTCATTGCCTTGACAGAATACACACTAGATCAGATATGGGCTCCACAGGGCAGAACCTGGTCTGATAAGAAGCAGAGTGCTGTGTGTGGGTGTGTGTGTGTGTGTGTGTGTGTGTGCGTGTGTGCGTGTGCGTGTGTGTGTGCGTGTGTGTGTGTGTGTGTGCTGCAGCGGTGCTGTGTGGCCACAGCGCCCCCCCCTCTGTGCTGTCGTACGGCCAGCTCATGGTGCTCCACTTCACCACGGACGCCACGATCACACACCGAGGCTTCACCGCCTCGCTGGCCTTCATCAACCGGGCAGGTCAGGAGAACGGGTGTGTGTGTGTGTGTGCGTGTGCGTGCGTGGGTGCGTGCGTGCGTGCGTGCTGCGTGCGTGCGTGCATGCGTGCGTGGGTGTACGTGTGGGTGTGTCGGTGTACGTGTGGGTGTGTGTATGTGTTTGTGGTGAGTGGTGTGGTGAGTGTGTAACCTTGTGAGAGATAGCTTGTGAGAGATAAAGTGTTCAAGAGGAAGTGTGGAAATGTACAAATGTGTGTGTGTGTGTGTGTGTGTGTGTTTGTGTTTCTGTTTCTGTGGCTATGCTTTTGCAAGACTGTCCCTTTAGAAAACTGCTCTATTTGTCTGCAGAGCTCCACAACGAGGAGAGGTCGGGTACGGAGGCACGGCAAACCAACCAGACAGGCCAACAGACAGACACACAGACAGACTTACAGACAGACATACAGACAGAAGGACAGACTGGCGGACAGATGGACACCCGAGATGATTTGTCAGCCAGTTCCTGGCGCACACAAATCCATGGTTGGTGGTTTTGCATCCAATCCTTCCTTCCTTTGCCTGTTTTTTAGATTAATCTCCACAGTTCACAGTCTGCGCTCATTTCCATACCGCTGTCGGGATTTTCATCTGGAGCATCTCTGTCCCCTTTGGGAACCCCCCCCGCCCCCCTTCCCCGTCACCCCTGCCACCCCACTCACCCCCCCCCCCCCCCACCCCCCCCGGGTCCATCAGCACCATAACAACGAGGCACACAGACAGTTCCCGGGTGGTGGTGGTGAGTCACCGGCACATTGCTGATTCACGGCCAACATAGCGGTCGCCATCAACGGAACCTCGGTCGCAATTATTCGGCTGCTGTTCCGCGTCTGGCCTGCAGCACCGCACATCGTCACAGCAAACTGCGCACTTTCCCCACTTCATAAAAAACGCGGTCTCTGTGCCGGCTGTCGCCTCCACTGTCCCTTTAAAACGGATGCCGGGCCCCGCAGTGCCAGCGGCCCCCGCTGGAGAAACTTCACTGGGGGGCGAGCTGCATTCCTGTGTGTGACGCGTGTTTGACTAGTGGCAAGTTCTGGTCCTCACACGCACATCTGAACTCCTTCTATTCACTTCATTTTGGAAGGGAATTTAACTAAGAGTGTTTCCCCGCCTGTCTGCGTCATCCAGCAACATATAAAATGTACGCTTTTGCTCATTGGAATACATGGACGGTGTCCATGTCTGTGCAGTGTTAAAAGACCTGCCTGACACATTATTTTCTATTCTATTCTATTTTATTGTTTGATGTTATTCATCTCTTTGTCTTCCACTCTGTGATTTTGTCTTTTTCCTCACTTTGAAATCTATTTCTCTCAGTTTTATTATTAGCTCTGTGTGCACTTCAGTCCTGCATTGGACCCGCTCCACGTAACACACACCAGAGACATATTAGTGTGTCCGTGGGAAATTTGACACCGAACTTGCTACCCGAGAAACTGAAGCCAGTTAAGAGGAAGTCAGGCCGCACTCTGTGTCTCTGTGCATTTGTCCCAAATGGCAATAAGACTAAATGTTCTTGATTTTATTGTTTTATTCACACTCATACGCGCACGCCACATTCTACAGTGTTAGCCTCCCTGACAAAGTGCAACAAGAGCTTCTGTCGCTGAAACACTTATCTGGCATCTGACCACAGAGGTGTAAGTGCGGTCAAATGTTTTAATCCAGGTGAAGTGTGTACACACACACATACACACACACACACACACACACACACACACACAAAGAAAGAAAGAAAAGCATGTAAAGAAGGGAGCCATGGACTCTGGACTCTGCAGGGCTGCGGAGTCAAAAGACAGCTGGTTCTCTGAGGGTTACTATACAATCAGGGACTGGTCTGGAATTATTTGTCTAACTTTGCGTGTGTGTGGTTGTACCTGTGTGTGTGCGTGTCTGTGTCTGGGTGTCTGTGTGTGTGTGTGCATTTGTGTGATTTGTGCTCTGTTGTTTTGTTAGTCTCCATGACACTGCCCGGTAGTGCAGAACACCTTCTCGTACCCACGGTGGGGGGAGAGGCGTCTGAAGAGAGAGCTCTGCCCTGGATGGTGAACCTTCTCCTGGATACTGAACTAATCTGCACCGGGGTCCTTGTCCAAGCCCTCTGGATCCTAGCCCCTGGTCGCTGCACCGCTGGCTTGTCAGTAACCCTCACACCCCAGGCTGTTAATACGTGTACACACACACAAGCACACAGAATATCGCATTTATCTGTAATCTCTTGGTGGCCTGTTAAAACGTGTATCCTGGAGTCAGGGCAATCTACCCATATGAAGATTAGTTGTCAAAGCAGACCTTGTTACAGGCTTAACATCAGGGCGAAGCAACAAACGTTTCTGTTTATTTACTCCAGTTGCACTGGTACGCACCCAACATATCGAAAAGATCGACTATGAGGATCGAGACCCGTGTGTTCATGCCTCGGTTCATGCTATTTGTACATCCGATAACCGGATAGGCCAAAGATCGTGTATTATAGCATATCAAAAGTTGGTCGACCCAAGCCTTATTCAAAATGTCATGTTTGCTAGCAAATATTGCAAACAACATTAAATATTATCAGTGTGAGTTTCACGGACATTCCATTCCATATTATTGCTCAACTAGTTTTTTAATTGTGGCTGCACCTACCTTTCAACACCCCTGCTCAGCATTTAGTTTGCGTTTAGCTTCAGGTTCTTCACCTTTATTTCACAGTTCTTTCACGCAGATTCACTTCTCACTCATCACTAAAACAACCCATTTATTTTCATGCTCTTCTTCTCTTCGTACACAGCGTTGTGTATGTAGAAGTGGTACATGACCACATCACATAGAGAGAGAGAGAGAGACAGAGAGAGAGAGAGAGAGAGAGAACTAGTGCTATACATGTATGTAAATGTGTCTCTCTAACACGCTCCAGAGACACCGGGAGCATCGGTGCGCTGACCGTGGAAACGACAGGAGCCGGGATGCAGGTACGTACGTGTGTGTGATCGCACGCACGGCCAAGCCTCAGCTACAACAACAACAACAGAACAGTGGTCTGGCTTTGTTCCCAATAGCTGCATGTTTCTGCACGTTTCATACAGTACATGCTCACTTGCCTCCTTGTAGATGTGTACATAATATACAGTATATATATATATATATATATATATCGTATATGAATCGTATACTGTATACGTGCTGTTTATTTATGCATGGTGTTGTTATGTCCTCAGAGGAGTCTGGTTGCCAGGGTGATTCTACACCCAGGGTACAACGCCACCTCCTGGGCCTACAACGCCGCTCTGCTCCGGCTGGCCTCGCCGCTGCAGCAACTCACTGAGCATGCTCAGATCGTGTACCTGCACGAGCGCCATGGTAACCAGCACATGCTACCTGCCCAGGTGGGCTCGGTCTGTGGGCGGATTCCACCAGCGAGTGAGTATTTACTCAGGGTGTTTTTAGAGTGCGCGCGTCACACCCCAATCAAGGAATTAGTTGTTTCATTGAAATGTTTTCAACAAATGCCACCTCACTCCCTCACACACGGGCACTGCTAGACAGTTTGGAACCGCTTGCATGGTTAGACATGATAATTAAAGACATGATAGTAATTAAAGTCATTAAGAGGTCGCCTAACCAACATACTAGCAGGCTTTCTGTGACCCTAAGGCGTCAACATTAACACACGCCTCCTGCTATGTGGTACTGATCCTGTAACCACATGTTTTAGCTCTTCAAAGAAGTACACACAATCACCCCTGTAGTATAGTGTTGCTAATATTATATGTTGTTATTATTATGACTATTATGATGATGATGATGATTAATATTATTATATATCATATCATCTGTGCTCTCAGGTCCCCATCAGAAGAACATCACAGTGCATTATCGCCAGACACCAGTGAAGATACATGTGGTGGGCTGTGGAAACCACCTGCACCACCACCACCAACACCACCACCACCACCACACTGCTGATGAAACTGTGGGGTGTGTCTGCGTGGTGCCACAGAACCAATTCTCTCCACCCTTGCCTACGGTGAGAAGTGCCATCGTCAGCTAGAATAAGGAAAGGACACACACACACACACACACACACACACACACACACACACACACACACACACACAGAGAAGGTAGATCTATAGTGTATTGAGTCCTGTATTTAGAACACCTCAGACTGTTATAGGCCCATGCAGACTGGCCCCCATGTGTATTTTTTCGTCGTCTCCAAGGTGCATTGATGAAGCGGTTGGTATTTGCACAGCGCCCTCTGGTGGAACTTTATAAAAACAATTCAATGGTTTGCGCCCCCTTGTGAAATTTCTGGACGGTGCACATTAGTTAACTGAACTCCAACATTGTTGTAAAATACATTACAACCAACAGCTTTATTGTCAACTTCCTCCTCTTCGATAGGAGGAAGGTTAATCAAAATGCATCTTTTATAAGGTGCTTTAGTAAATGATTGAACTTGAACATGTTGTCCTCCCAGTGGGGTTTGGGTGCAGCCCTGGTGTGCCAGAGGGCAGCAGACTCCGGGTTGCTCCTGCTGGGACTGTGGAGCGGTGTGGCGGCCCTGGGAGAGCCATGTGGAAGTGGCCCTCACACGCCAGCAGCCGTGTTCACCCCCGTGGCCCCGCTCAGGGACTGGATCCAGGACCAGCTCAGAGGTAGGACACCTGATCCCACTGGACACACACTGACACACCAGAATGTTTGTTTTGGCCGTTTATTTGGCAATACGTCCACAACTGTTGTGATATTTGTGTGTGTGTGTGTGTGTGTGTGTGTGTGTGTGTGTGTGTGTGTGTGTGTGTGTGTGTGTGTGTGTGTGTGTGTGTGTGTGTGTGTGTGTGTGTGTGTGTGTGTGTGTGTGTGTGTGTGTGTGTGTGTGTGTGCAGTGCTGCAGGCAGAGCTCAGCAGGCTGGACCAGCACACACAGGACCAGACCACCGGGGGCAGTATGGAGCTGGAGGCCCCAGGTTCAGATGATGAGGACTATGGAACTGTGGAGTCCTCAGGGCTGGACTATTCACACAGTTAGTCCCAGGTCCTGCTCCTTTATCAGCCATTTCATTTAAATTGTGAGACCTGGTCCTCTAAATGTTGACTATCAACATGAAAAAAGTTAACGGTGAGATGTGAGGATGACGCAGAAGCACTTTTATGATAATAATTCATACAGTCTACAGTGCAGTACAGCACTATTATTTTTTATCAGATTGAATTTAACCACACACTGCTCACACACTGTCACTATAAATAGGAGGGCTTCATGCTTATAGTTATAGATAGATAGACAACGTCATTGGCTAATGTGTTGAGTTTTAATGAGGCGAGTTTTAAAAGCCTTTCATTATATTCCTTTTCTACTTTTTTTTTTTTTACAAATAAATGTACATAAGATGGAGAAGCATTACTTTGAAATACAGTATTATTTTGAGAAATAAATGTGCTGCATGAAAGTGTGCTTCTATTTCCTGTCATAATTAATGAATCATTGTATGATTATCCATATTCATACTATTATTCACGGTGACTGAGGCCCTGTTTGTGTGGTGATGTCTGGTTTAACCTGTGGACATTTATTAGACAATTGACCGCAGGGGTGCAGCCTCACCCAGCCCCAGTGTCTAACCAGCCTGGCTGGGTTTAGGGTTAGGGTTAGGGTTAGGTGAGGCTGCTTAAAATAGCCACCAACCACACACACACTCCACAACTAGTTTGACCACTTTGACCAAAAAAAAACCTTTCTGCGTTCTAATTGTGTGCTGGGGATTTTTTTTTTTTGCCTAAAGGAAATAGGCCTACTGTAGCTCAGAACAGTGATGAAGTCACAGAAACACGGCATCAATCAGAATTGAATTTGACCTGAATGAAACCCACACAGTGTATTTGTGTTTGTGGTGCTTGTATGTATCACTCCAGCCTTGGTGTTAGCTTGTAACTAACTCTGGAACAATGTGTGCATTGTGTACTGTCCCTGCAAAATAAACCTGAAAATAAATACAAATATATTTACACTGACAGAACATAACAGGTGAGCTTTCACGATAAAAAGGTGGTCATTCAAAAGATTTGGATGATCTTGTGACAAGGCTAAATAATAATACCTTCTTTTGAGGAATGGAAATACAGACTGAGACTATGCATTGAAAACCCCGTGAAAAGTTGACGTGAAAAGGTGTCCGAACTGAAATAATAAATACAAATATCTGAACATTTATGGCGCAAAAACACGAGCAAGTCAGAGACCATTGGCCCTCATTCTTTTCTAACTCTCTACTAAGTCCAAAACCTTTCAGCAACACGACTATGTATATATTTTTTACATACATTTTACTCAATATCTAAACCCTTACAAATGTACATGCTTTGTATGTATTTTCAGAATTTCTGACATCTGATTTTCAGAATATGGGTTATAACTTATAATAAAATCACAATAGTAGTTTGTAATGTCTCTCCCTGGTGTAGAGACATGAGATTACATAATAATCTAACACTATATAGTCTTGTAGGACTGTGGGTGTGGTGGGTACCGCCTCCCTCGTCCTCCCCCCGTCTCTCCCTCTCAGTGGTGTGACAGCAAGCCTTACACTCTCCCTGGTGTGTGGAATGTCAGCGCTCTCTTCCTATTGGTGCTGTCAACCTTCCGTTACTGACCTTTGCTCAAGCCCCACCCCCCCATCCCCCCGAGGCCCATGTGTACGTGTGGAAGAGCAGGAGGGAGGGAGCTGATCTTCAAAGAGCCTCAGTTGGAGAACAGCTCATTCTGTACTCTGGACTCAGCAGAGCAGTGGTGTGAGAGGACAGGACTGGACTGGGACACTGTTATACCATCTAAACTACGATGGATCTGAGCCTGGTAAGCATGCAGGCCAATGCTGTTAGATTTCAGGGTATGTCGTGCATTATAATGTATAGCCTGCAGAACTAATTATTAACTAATTAACTAAAGTCAGAGTATTGTTAAAATAGTTTATTTAAAATTTTTGGCTGAAATTGATGTGTATTCAACTTAATTTGGAACACTTCAACATAATACACACTTGCAATTAAAATAGTTAAAATAGTCAACGTTCCCCCCTTCATGTTTTCCATGAACTAAAACACTAACAGACAGGGCCCAGGTGTTCGTATGAGCTCTGTCCGTTAGGTGTGGTGCATGTCTTTTAAAAAGGTGTCTTCATGTGATGTGACAGAGCATCCCTGTGGTCGTGACCCTGAGTCTGGTGGCGGTGTCAGCTCTGTACCTCCTCTGCCGAGGCTCTGGGGGAGGCCAGAAGAAACGGACGTTGCTGGTGACGCTGCAGGATGACACCATCAAGTATCCACTCCGTCTCATTGACAAAGAGGTTCGATTGGAAACGCACGCAAACCAGATAAAGGCCGGCTGCTAAACACATGTATGCAGAAGAGGGTTACGGTAACCCTAGCTATGTTGAGCTACCATATACCTAGCAGGCAGTCTGAACTCTGAACGGGAGAGGGAAAGTTTCAATAAACAGGTTAATAATCAACAAGCAATAATGATAACTCTTAATTATGCCACAATTACGATAAGCTCATGCGATTAAAAGCTTTTTGCTTGGGACTTCATTGTCCTCCAAGTCACAAACTGGGCCACGGTGATTCTGTTAATGAATGAGTTCTGTTTTGTTTGAACAATCGATTTTGCCAACCTTTCCCCCGGTGGAAAATGGCGGATGGTAAAAATGAAATCTGCTCTACTGGAGGGCAAACAGACAGACATGTAGACTGAAATGCATTAAACTAGGAGAGTGAACGTTCATCCTAACTTACTTTGACATGCTACAGGAAATCAGTCATGACACCAAGAAGTTTCAGTTTGGTCTGCCGTCTCCAACCCACATCCTGGGCCTGCCCATAGGTATGCCTACCGGCTATATATATATCTCTAGAGTCTCTAGCGAGTAAAACCAAAGTTAGGCCACTCCGTAACTACTGGTACATCTTTCTGAGCCTTTTTAATATCATCAATAATAGATACGATGTGATTTATCAGATGACACTATTACTATTGTGGGGATTCCCTACGGTCAACCTGAGTGCCTAGTAGAGTCTACGGTACCATGATGCTCTCCTCTCTATCCAGGTCAGCATGTGTACCTGTCGGCCAAAGTCAACGGCAAACTGGTGGTGAGGGCGTACACCCCGGTGTCCAGCGACCAGCACGAGGGATACGTCGACCTTGTCGTCAAGGTATGGCGTTCAACTTGTAAACACTGTGCAGTCAGTGTATATGCATGTTAAGTGGTCAGTATAGTGTCTTAACAAGGAGAAAAGGCTGACATTGGCAAATTGGTTTGGTATAATTTGTGTGGAACGTGTTGTCTTGCAGGTTTACTACAAGAACTCTCACCCGTCCTTCCCCGAGGGAGGGAAGATGTCTCAGTACCTGGACAACATGGCCATCGGTGACACCATTGATTTCAGAGGCCCCAATGGCTTGCTGGTGTACAAAGGGGATGGTATGTTCCATGTGTACAACCAAGGAGAGACCAAGGACCGCAGTACCATATTGTGGCCAGCAGATTGCAGTGAATGCTAGGATTTGTGTCGTTATGCTTCATTCATTGCGATTGCTTTTGAATTAACTCTATATTTCCAATATTTTTAGGTCAATTCTCCATTCGCCCTGACAAGAAGTCTGAGCCGAAGGTCAAGACGTTCAAACACGTCGCCATGATAGCTGGTGGAACAGGTCCATTCACTTTTCTCTTGTTCTTATTGTAATGTATGTAGACTTTTCTACTAGTAATAACCAAGCCTACATACTTAATGTTGACGGACGCCTGCAGGCTGTAGTCAAGCAAATAGAAGGGTGTTGGTGTTTGTCTGTGTGCACCGTAACGTCACGATCAGAAGAGATAAATGCACCCATGGGTGTGATTGTATCTGCAGGTATCACCCCCATGCTGCAGCTGATCCGCAGCATCACTGCAGACCCCATGGACAACACCACGTGTTCTCTCATATTTGCCAACCAGGTCAGACCATCCAAATTGACTTTTGTCTTGTTTATGGATTTAATTAAAACCTTAAAAAGAAAACAACATGAAATGCATGAGGTATATTCGATAATGAGGAAAAACAACAGCCAAACAACAGACAGTAATATAGTTAAGTTGGCGGTAGGATCCCAAAGCTGTGCAGAGCTTGTCTAAAACAGTATGACCAGCAGGGGGCGACATTTCCCCTAAACGAATTCCATTTGCAATCTAATTGTCAACGTGACCTGGGCTTGTTAAAAATATGTATTTTGAAAACATTACTGTGTCTCTATGGCTAAAGACTCTTAAGGCAATAATGGCACACTAACAAACAACATTTGGTTATTTCCTTCTTTAGACCGAGAAAGACATTCTGCTGAGAGAAGAGTTGGAGGAGGTGAAGAGTAACCACCCAGATAAACTGGAACTGTGGTTCACTTTGGACAAACCTCCAAAAGGTAAGTTGTCTGTTAAACCAACCGCCTGAGACCAAACCTCATGTGTTCCTCGTGAATACAAACAGACAATGGAATTCCAGTTAATTAACACAAAACCTAAAAACACAACGGTATCGAGTGAGCAAACATCCCATGACTTGAAGAAGCTCCACTTGGCTCTAAACCAGGTGTAACACCACCTCTGTCATTAGCTGACATCTTTAAATATAATCCTCCACGTCAATAGTGCTCATGGTGCTAGAGTCATGAGAAGCAGTTGACACTTCCACCACAGTGTGTCCGGTCATTAGGCTCAATCATGTCCACATAGACAGGAAAACACAGATTAGACGTTAATTGTTTGTTTTGACCGATTTTGTGCCCTTAAAAGAACCCATGACTTCCTGTAGATGGACTTGTTGCTCCTCGCTACTTTCTTTCTGACACACATTCAGAATACACAACAAAAACAACAATTTTCTGCTATTTACTTTAAATGTTAATATTCTCGATACAAATTGAATTAGCAACTCATTTTCTCCTGCTGCATAAGTAGTATTTTGTGAATATGGATTGAGATGTCTATTTTTGTCCAGTTGTACAGATATATTTTTGGGCCTACATGCTGAATATAAATGAACTGTAATGTAGTGTGTAGTGGAGACGCTGGGCATTGCATTCCTCTCCACATTTTTGTTGTTAAATGTTGGGGGTTATATATATATACTGTATATATATATATACTGTATATATGTATATACTGTATATATGTTCTGGTCTCAACGCGTCTCGTCCTCCAGACTGGAGCTACAGCTCGGGCTTCGTGACGGCCGACATGATCAGCGACCACTTCCCGCCCGCCTCCGCCGACGTCCTCGTCGTCCTGTGCGGCCCGCCGCCCATGATCCAGTACGCCTGTCTGCCCAATCTGGAGAAGCTGGGATACAAAACAGACAACATCTTTGCATACTAGGGAGTCATCGTCGCCGTGTGCTCTGCTCTGCTCTGACTCAGCGCTTGATCTCCTGCGAGTCATCATCATCAGCGGTCAACCGCCGGTGGTGTTGACGGGTGCCGGGTGACGAGGACCATTGGGCGGGAAATCGGTCGTGTCGTTCTGAATGGGACAGACTCCACGCACTGAGCACACACCTGGGGACTGTGATGGAGCAACGAACAAGTGATTTCTTTTCTTTTTTTAAGTACAGACTATGGCCTCTACCAGCTGCCACATGGACTATGCAAAGATTGAGTGCACATAGGTGATCCTTTGAATAAACTTGACACAACAATGGTAAAAACAACCCCACAGTTGGGGTTGGAAACTTCATTGAGACAAGCCTGAAGATGAATGATGAAGCTGGTGAAAGGATCTGTTGTTAACCGTCGATGTAGGGACAGGTTGGGGACACATGCAGAGCGTGGAACAACTACAACACTTAAACAGATTGGCCTGTAAAACAACACCAAATAAAATCTTGAAAACCCCTCTGCCCTCTAAAGTCGTATCACTTCAGCAACAGTAATTATCTACTCTCTATTTTTCAGCAATATTGACAAGGAGATTGCAAATGCTTCTACGTTGTCGCCCTGTCTCCTATGTGCCATGAAATATACTGTATATACACTATATATTATTTTTTGACATCTTACAATCTTATACCAAATTATAAATAAATACTAAAAATATTCTGCACACATCCAGCTCAATGGCCTGGTTATATTTGAAGAAATAGCTTAAGAATGTCTATGAAAGACAACACAGTAAGACTTTACTGTATTAAAGTCCTTTAGGTTCTCTCTGGTAACTGAGCTCCACTGTAGTGACGTTACGTTCGCGAACGATCCGATTCTTTTGAACGGCTCTCTTTGGTACGAACGAAGGGAACCGAGTCGTACGTCTTGGTGAGAGACGTTCTTTTTATCGTTCGTTCACCGGCTGCCCCTAAATCCACTCCCCTTGACGTGAACAGTGAGGAAGATTGATTTGTTCCCACAAGCGTATTCCGTGAAGAAGAATTTTATTGTGCCAATAAAAAGTTTTCTAATATTAAGAGTTGCATGAATTACATTCAAAGGGTTCGGGTTAGGGTTGTGTCATGTTTACAATGCAGATCATTGACATTAGGGTCTGGCAATACAGTCAATCATTATCCTTTAATACAATCAATCATTATCCTGGTGATTATCTCTCAGATAAACCTAGTAACCCCGCCCCCACCCCCCCCCCCCCCCCCCCCCCCAAAAAAAACCCGGCTCATTTGAACGGCTCTCAGAAAGGAACGGAGCCATAAGATCCGCTCCCTTCAAAGAGCCGTAACTCCCATCACGGTTGCCCCGCCCCGCCCACACGGAGTGAGGGTCCAATCACGGAGCGGCATTTCGGCTTCGTTTCCGCCAGTGGGCGTGGCGTGTCGTATCGCGTCTCTCGAACAACTTTCTCCTCTTTGAGTTTCCTCTGAGAGTCGTAAGTTACTGAGAGTTGTGAGTTACTGGGAGTCGTGAGTGTCGTAAGTTACTCAGAGTCGTGAGTTTCTGAGAGTTGTAAGTTACTGAGAGTTACTCATCTCATCGATGATGTGTGGGTCGTTTCTTAAGTGACTGACATGAGCAGGAGTGATGATGTTCCGTCTCCTCGTCACACTGTTAAAGCCCCCGTCACCGCGGTGCTCCGCAGTGTTTCTGTGTGTTCTGTACACTTGGAGCGTCTCCGTGTGCGAGTCCTGCCGCGTCTCTCCGGGGGCGTCACGCGTCTGGGGCCCGGGACTCGAACCCGGCGTCGTGCTGCCCGTGCGCTACTTCTTTATTCAAGCGGTCACGTCGACGGGAGAGACGTTCACCAGCTCCCCAGGTAACCCCCCACAGGACCACAGGGATCAGGGACCAGGAGCTCGATCCTCTCCCGGTATTGAGGTCAAAGGGCAAAGACCACTCACTGCAAGCCTCATTAAGTCAGCATCTTGTTCCACATATCCTGTAAAAAAAAATAAACCCCATAAAAAAGACATGATGTTCTCCTGACAGAATCTGAACATAGGCTACTTTACATTACACACTAATGCACATATTTACATTGTATTATATTGCATAACAAGCCAAATAAATGGTACTGCCCATATATATATATATATATATATATATATATATATATATAATATACTGTATATATATGGCTGCATTCTTTCAATCACTGTTATTTCACCCTTCAGGTCACGCATCCCAATTGGTCTTTCATTGGGCTGCTGTGTTACTAAAGTGTTGAGTTTCTAGACAGTTTTAAGAGATCTTAATTTGATTACTAATATACTAAGGGTTGGGCAATCAAAGTGGTGAGTGTTTGGTGGGCAGATCCAGTGTCCACGTGAGTGAGCACTCTATAGGTGTTAGTCATTCCATACTCCCACAAGGATGAAGAGGAATGTGGGTTGATGAAGACGTCACAGGATAAATGTTCTCATGCAGCTCTTTTCACAACATCCATTGCAATATGCAATGTTTTAGTTTGGCCTACATACTGTAAATGTACATGAATAAGTACATGAATATGTATATGATGTGCCATGGGGCATTTCCTTCATTATCTTTGTGCGTCTGTGTCTCTGTGTGTCTGTGTCTATATATTTGTATATTACAGCATGCCATACATGCCATACATACATATATGGTCTATATAATGATTTCTCCATTCATGGTCGAGTAGAGTGCGACTCAGACAGAGTCAGAGTCAGTCTTTCCTGGTAGAGTATTGAATTAATTGTTAGCTGGATTGGTACTGGGCCAAGCCTGGGAGGCCAGGGTGCTTACTAAGCAACTCAGACATTTTTCAGCTTTTTCCACACTAACTGGCAACTGGCAACTGGCAAGCCTCCTGATTACTGACAACACAGAGATATCACGTGATTAGCACTGAACAATTAATCAAAAATCACAATTTGGCCAAGTGCAATATCCAAAAATGGCAGAAGCTGCAATTTTCTTGATTTATGGGGTAAAATGTGTGAATATAAAGCAATACTTTTATTCCGCACCATCCTAAAAACCGAGTTGAATGTATTCTTAAAAAAAAAAAATATGTTGACTTATGCCAATAGTACTAGCCGTACTGAAAGGGCAACATAACACAACGTGCCTCATATGTTGTTGTACCCTCCACCAGGTAAAGAGGCGTTCAGAGTGAAGGTGAGCCCGCTGGACCCCAGAGAGCATGTACGCATCCACGTGCCCGCGCCGCTGGACCGGGCTGACGGCTCCTTCCTGGTGCGCTACCGGCTGTACGGCACGGCGCTGACGGGCCTCAGCATCCAGGTCTTTCACCGCGGGGATCCTGTCGCCAAGTCACCGTACCTCCTCCAAGGTGAGGCCTGCCGGCTGTGAAAGGCAATACTTCTCAATGGTGGAGGTTGAAGAAACGTAGAGAGGGATGGGACGTTTTATTAGCTTGTCTAGTTTCAAAATGTCTTCTGATCTTTTCTGTTCACTCATTTTTGCAAGTCTATGATCTGACCTGCAACAGCTTTTTGCAAACAGTGGTGTCAGACCCTGTTGGCAATTTGAAAGAATGTACGTTGAAGGCACTTCCACATTGGCTTCATTTTCCAGACCCTGAGTTTGCCCCTTGTTCCTGACTGTATGTTAAGGTCCTGTATATCATGAATACTGCGACTGCCCCGAGACCGACGTCTCCACCTGGGAGGACGTCATGCGCTGCCCCGCCATGGAGCCTCAGATCGAGACGGACTTCGCCTCCTTCCCATCCATCGACCTGGGCTACATGCTGCAGGAGGTGCCCCGCAGGTTCTCCAGCCGAGGGGGGCTGATCCACTATGCCGTCCTGGGGAACCGCGTGTACCGCCGCTCCCTGGGGAAGTACACCGACTTCAAGATGTTCTCCGACGAGATTCTGCTCTCGCTGGCCAGGAAGGTAAAATGAAAAAAGCCAGCTGCCATTGTATTGAACTTGAGGTGGACCGATGAGAGTCAATGATTCAAAAACTATAGAACCAGTTGAGTTTAGCCATTTTACATGCGCTTCTGATTTTATTTTTAAGGGGCATCAACCCGACATGGAATTATTTCTGTCAGCTTGAGATGGATTGGTGACAATCAATGAAACAAAAATATTAAAATCAGTTGAGATCTCGCATTTGTATTTACTTTGAAGCATTTTTCATTCATTTAAATAAAAACAGTGTCACAGAATTTCCAGATTTTGGTATTTAAAAATGTTATTTGAAGATGCACTTTAATATAGGGGTGGCTCAAACAGCTATGGCGCCAACCATGTAGGCAATGTAGTGCCGCAGGTTCGATTCCCGTGTGCTCTTCTTCAACCTGATTTCCTGTCTCTCCTCACCGTCCTGTCCAGAAATGCACAAAGGCCATAAAAGCAATTTCACATGATCTCCTGATTTTAGCATTAGTTTGGTGTATCTTCGATGTTATTTCCCAGGTGCGTTTGCCCGACGTGGAGTTCTACATCAACGTGGGCGACTGGCCCATGGAGCGGCGGGCGGCCGACGCCAGCCCCGGCCCGGTGCCCATCCTGTCCTGGTGCGGCTCCACCGACACCCGCGACATCGTGCTGCCCACCTACGACGTCACCCACTCCACGCGCAAAGCATTGTGGGAATCAGAAATAAAAACAAAACACAAAAAACAAAAAAAAAAATACAAAAATAAACATAAAAATTAATAAGATCAAAAAAAAAAAATCACCACTCCACGCTGGAGACCATGCGGGGCGTCACCAACGACCTGCTGTCCATCCAGGGCCACACGGGTGAGCCGCTTGACGCGCACGGGTCATGTGACGTCACACCTTGACCCTTTGTCTCGTTAGCATTCCGTTCTATTTTTTTTTTTTTGTCGCTAACCTGGGATTTTGGAGTTTGTCGGGTCGGGTTTCAGTATTTACACTTCAGAGGCGCTCTGCTTTACCGACGGGAACGTGTTTGTCTGCAACTCAACCACCCGATGGTGTTTCTGTTTGAGCTTCATGGTGTCTTGTGAGCTTAGTTTGAAAGCCTTCGGGTCTTTTTTGGCTGTTTGTTCTTCTTTTCCCAGCGAGCCTAACCCTTACCCTCCCAGCCTGACTGGCGGATGCCACGGGGCTGCAGCTTGATTTACTGAAGGCTTCCTGAACGGGAACGCTACTACAGTTTATTATTCATCAATTGACATTTTTTCCATCGCTTGCTTGGATTTGTCGTTTCTACAGCGCTGTGATGAGATGTCCTGACTTGACCTGTTCATCTGGTTAGCATAGAGGACAGCCTGGGTAGTTGGAGCGAGGATAGCTAGCCACCGCGTTATACTGAATAACACCATTCCTGGAGATACATAGTTGATGAAGAAAGTGGATTTAGAAATATAAAATACATACATATTAATCTAAAAGTCATCTGTATATATATATATATATATATATATTATATTTGACTACATTTTGTTGTCAACCTGTCTTATTTTTCAAGGCTCCCACGGGTTCTTGAATTAATTTGAGGGAAAAAAATCAACGCCTTGAAAGTTTTTGTAAATAGACATGGATCATTGAAAGTGCTGGATATTAATATTATGTAAGCAAGAATAGAAATTCTTTTGACATCACAATGTATGGTTTTGCTGGGCTTGTGTTACAAAAGACTACAGATCACATTCTTTTGAATCATTATCTGTGAGCTTCTAAGCCTGCTAGTTCTCAGTAGAAAAGATTCTACGTTTTGTCGTTCCCGGTGACGCGTGTCCTGCAGGGCCTCCGTGGGCCAACAAGACGGAGCGGGCGTTCTTCCGCGGGCGGGACAGTCGTGAGGAGCGGCTCCAGCTGGCTGCTCTGTCCAAGCGGCACCCGGAGCTACTGGACGCCGGCATCACCGGCTGGTTCTTCTTCAGGGACCGCGAGCAGGGAGGTCGGAAAAGCATCGCTCGTTGGATTCTTTGACTTCTTTAAGGTGAGAGAATATAAGTCAAGTCGAGTCAATTTTATTTGTATAGCCGTTAATTACAGTGACAGTCTCAAAGGGCTTGACAGGCCATATGATTATGGGCCATGTGAATATGACACCCCCCCCCCTAGCCCTAGCCCCCATAAGGGCAAGAAACAACTTCCTTAATTAACAAGGAAGGAAGAGAAGGAACTCAGAGTGGGGGATCCCTCCTTCCAGGGACGGTTCGGAGTGCAATGGGTGTCATATGGACATAAAAATGGGTAAAAAAGCATAACAATTATGACCTAGAATTTTTAGAATCTAGCTTTTTATTTTGTTTTTCACTGGAAGTGGCGGTACGTTGACAATATGGCAGACAGAACTATCCACCGCTGACTGGTGAGTGATATTAACCTGCTGGTCCTCCTGTTCCAGTACAAGTACCAGGTGAACGTGGACGGGACGGTGGGCCGCCTACCGCTTCCCTTACCTGATGCTGGGCGACAGCCTGGTGCTCAAGCAGAGCTCCCCGTACTACGAACACTTCTACGGCGAGCTGCAGGCGGGCACGCACTACCTGCCCGTGCAGAGGGACCTGTCCGACCTGCTGGAGAAGATCCGCTGGGCCAAGAGCAATGACGACCGGGCCCAGGCGGTGGCCCGGGAAGGCCAGGCCAAGGTCCGGGAGCTGCTGCAGCCCAACAGGCTGTACTGCTACTATTACCGCGTTGCTGGAGGTGTACGCCGCGCGGCAGTCCAGCAGACCCACGCTGCACCCGGACATGGAGCCGGTGGCCCAGCCGGAAGATGCCACCGCCGCTTGTAGATGTGAGAGGAAGGAAAAGATGACGGTGGTGGATGAGAATGAGCCCACCATGGCCAAAGAAGAACTGTAGCAGGACTAGTCTCCCGCCCTTTGTAATAATAATAATAATATTAATATTAACAATGTCCGGATTACTTTAAACCTCTGATGTCATGAAACATTTGTAACATATTTTGTTGTCATTTTTAACAGAGCCAAATGGACTGTAACGTGCGTAGACACCACTGTTATATATGATGTGTTGTATGTAATAATATGTATATAATATAATATGTAAACTACCCCTGTGCACTCACACAGACACTTAGCTGCACCGCGGTAGCACACAGCTTTGCCCTCACAACCACTTGCATCACAAAATAAAGTATTTGTGCAGGATTGCCGGTTTGGCACACCTGTAGTATACACTGGTCGTATCGCTTTGTAAGAGAGAGACGGATCAGTTTCGGATCAGAACACAATCTCTATACATTTAAGTTCAGCTTGATTGTGATTTTTGGTAGCGACTACTCACTGATTACTTGACATTTGTCAGTAACATCCGTACTAAAACAATTACATCTTTGTTGGTCAGGTGCAACATTTTAAGACAAATAGCATTTCATTGACAATATTTATTCTTTTATCACTCAGACTTGTCATCATTCAATTTGTATTGTCTTTTTTACAATTTTTCAATAAAGTTCTGGCCACTGGCTTTTTGTTATATACTGTATATTTTGCCAATTTTTAAACGTTACCAAATTTAAATAGTCCAGCCATATTGAAACAAGACAGTAACCGGTAGTCTCACACAACACAATATTTGATCAGGAGAAATACACACATGTCCATACATACAGTTTTAAGAGGCATGTGCAGCAGCCTACTTTATTGAACCGTTCTCGGGATTTTAATCAATCATGATTCATATACTCATTAAGATTATGTTGTAGAATATCTGTTCACGTGATTAGTCAAATATTACATTTGTGCTCCGAAGTATGAACTGTTGTACACATGTCATGTACATTTATGAACCTTATGTACTATGAACCTGCACCATGCCTATGTACAAATAGTAAACATTAGTCAACAAACCTATTAAACATATACATTTAGATGACGATTTCAAAAGACAGAAAAAGCTTTACATCATTGAAGAAATAAAATACATAAATATATATAAACATGCAATCAGTCCTAGCCATCTCTTTCAATGTTTTCATTTATATTTATATATTATATATTATATATGATCAGGCAGGATATTACATCAGTCACATTGGCTTATACTGTATGTGTTTTTTTAACGACCTCTCTGTGCTGTCATGTCCCACGCTTTCCTTCGAGAGAACGCATGTGTGTGTGTCTCACCTGGCCCAGTTATAGAGTCTGGGGGGGTGTGGCTGCACGCCTGTGGTCCATTGAGTAATCAGTGCACCACAGGTTAAGTCAGCCATCAACACACACACACTCAGGGAGCACTAGCATGCTAGCTAAGGACCATCGGCTCCATGTCATTTTACCAAACCTTTGCAATAAACCGGACTTTTCAACACCACCCTGCCTGTGTCCTCGGTGGAGCCCTGAACTAAGACACTTTATGTGACATTGTGGCAGCAGCCCAGCTACACTGGTATGTGGGAGTGTGGTGTGTGTGTGTGTTTGGTGGCTGGTATGATTGTCCTCACCTGGCCCAGTTAGAGTCTGGCTGTCTGGAGTGCATTGGCTAATCAGTGCGCCACAGATTAAGCCAGCCACCACACACACACACACACACAAACTCCCACAGCGGGTATTTTAGACGCTGACTCAGCTGAACTTGACGAGCAGTGTGAGCGCCTCGCCTTCCTTCTTGTTGGTGATGGCCTGCAGCATCCCCGTGGGGGTGTGGAGGTACCCGGGAGCCTTTGAAGAAGTTCTCGATCAGATCCTGGTCGATCTTGTCGCACTTGCCGTTGGCGGCCTGGAAGTTGTTGCTGAGCACGCCGTAGATGTTGCCCCGGTCATTCTTCTTGCCCAGGAACAGGAAGAGGGGCGTAGCAGTCCTTGCCAATGGATGCGCAGAAGTCCACCATCCTCTCGCACATGGTCCTGTGGCTGGACTCGTCCTGGGCCATCTTGCAGGGACTCGGTGTGCGCGTCGCCGTGGTAGGTGTGCGTGACGCCCTCCCGGTCAGGCAGGTGCAGCACGTGGACGGCGATCTGAATGCGAGGGTTCTTGGTGGGGCCTCTCCAGCACGGCCCACCACCCAGTCGGCCCCCAGAAGGATGCGCTGCTGGGGGGTCATCACGGTGCAGTTTGAAGGCGTCCATCATGTTGAGGTTGCACGCTCTGACCAATGTAGGTCATGAGGAAGATCTGCCAAAAGTCAAAGGAAAGGTTCTTTAGGAATGTGAGGACACTGGATTTTGGTATGACTTGAATTACGTAGAAGTAGATGTGTTTACACCACTAACATGTGACCTTGTAACATGAGAACCTTGTGACCGCATTCTACCATGGATCAAAGAAAACACTCAGCGAAGTTGACTCGATCAGTATTGACTTTGTTCCTTTTGTGTGTGTGTGTGTGTGTGTGTGTGTGTTTTCTGTCTTGCTACCTGAGTGAGCACCTCAGGCCGGGGGCGGAACTTATCCTCGGGGTCCTTGAAGAGCAGGTTACTCCTGGTCCTGGAGCAGGCCTTGGAGATACAGTCGTTGTAGAGGGGGATGAAGTCATTGGGGTCGGTGATGTTGGGCCGCCACAGCGTGGAGAAGATGGTGGGCCGCATGTCGTTGTTGGGGGCCGGGACGGGCACCTTCAGACGAGCGGATCGGAAGGACGCCAGGAACCTGCTGTTCTGGAAGGGTCCCCCGAGAGGCTTTTTGTTGCTGTTGGTGTTGCTGTTGGTGTTGCTGTTGGAGTTGCTGTTGGAGTTGCTTTTGCTGTTACTGTTGGTGCTGCCGATGCCCCCCATGGTGGGTGCGTGGTGGTGGCTCTGGGGTGGGTGCGTGGTGGTGGCTCTGGGGTGGGTGCGTGCTGAGGGCAGGTGATGGGTCAGATATTGGCCTCTGGAATGCACCACAAGCCCCCGTGGCCTGAGATATGGACTAAAAGTTCTTTCAGGTCAGGTGTTTATGTTATTGAGACCATTCATAATGCAATACATGCTTTAAAAAATTAATCAGTCTATACAGCGCTGTGTGCATCATGCCATGACAATGGACTAATCAATCCTCAAAATAGGAAAGTAATAATGAGTAATAATCATAATAATACCATTATCGCTTGCCATATGGAACCGCAAGGATTGTTTTTTTAAATGATTTTCCAGAAGTCAACCAATCAATCAATCAATTGTAAAGACAAAGGTTCCACCATGACACTCTAACGGGGGCTAGCAGAGAGAGAGCGCTCACCTGGATGCCAGGGCGTGTGTGGGGATCGCTGGAGACCGGTGTCCCCCTGCTCTCCGGAGGCCCTGCTCAGATCCACAGCCAGGGAAACCCCGAGCGGAACCAGGCGCTTCACAAGTAGTCCAACGGGGCGTCGAAAACCACAGGCGAGGCAGGAAGATTCAAGCATAAAGACCCCCGAGACAGCAGCAGAACGTTATACGAGGTCGACTCCTCGATCCCAACAGCATGTGTGTGTGAGTGACTGGCGCGGCTTATGAGGCAGGTACACATTTAAGTATGTCAACAGGAGACTCATCTTACCTGTTGAGTTTGAGCGACAGCATCCACAGAGGAGGGAGAGGGCTGAGCCAGGGGTAAGGGGTAGGGTGGGAGTTAATAAGTCGGTAAACAAAGCAAAAACTAGGCTGTTTTTGGGGGGGGAACAGTGCAGACGAGCAGTGTCAACAGGTAGTAATGCTCTGGAGCCAGGTCACTCTCAGCTGTTTTACATGTAGTGTGCTATATATATATACAGTATACAGTATATATAGTATACACACACACACACACACACGCAAACACACACACACTTCCTTTGACTGTGTTTCATGGTCACTCCTACATTGTGATTCAGGATGGCAGGCTTCAGGGGCCCTCCGATGCCCTGTGTACCCGGTGTGTTCTTATGCTAACAGAGGTAGTAGTACAATTTGTTTTAATGTTTGTCACACAAATGACAAGAAGCGTTGTCTCTTGGGAGACGATCTAAGGACAAACTAGAGACAGGCAAAACAACCGTGAAGTAAGTTACACGACGGAACGAGGAATGGCTTGGGCCCATCGAGTTAACATAGAAGGATTTGCACAGAAACAAACAAACGACTCTCAGGGCGTTTTCGGAAGAAAGGATGAAGTGTTTCCAATGACCACTATATTGTAAACAGCGATTCAGCGTTACTCGTTACATTAGAAATGTGGCATTGTAATTTCTGACGAGAATACAGTTCGTTTGTAAACTGAGGTGATCAGTGGCTGGAGAATTGAGGCTCAGAAGTCAGGAGTCAGATAGCGGTGCCTCGGGGAGTCGGTGCGTGGACAGCCTTAGGGAGTCAGCGGTGGTCCCGTCAAACTAGGGCCGTGTGAGCACGCCTCAACTCCTCCCGTGTCTGGTCTAGCTGGAGCAGGTACTGGAAGCAAAGCATCATGGGAGGGGAGTGGGCAAAGGGTTAGAAAGCTTATGAGAGCAGCAGAGGGAGTTTTTGTTCGGTGATTTCTTTTCTACTGCTGGTTAAGAAGCAAGTTCTGCATCCTGAAACTGTGCCTGCAACTACTAACAATGTCTGATACAAATTATGAGGGAGTTTCATTTCATTAGTAGCGGGCAAAACACATCTACTGTATATTAGGCTTTGGATAGGTTGCAGATTTGATTGTATTAAAGGTGCAATCAGTCTTCGAGAAGCAAAGAGATAAACACATTTTATATGCAAAAGTGAATGTGGTGTTTGCCAAAGTAATTGAGTTTCGCCATGTTGCAATGACATCATCACCATATAGAATATGAATAGTGTCTGGAAATGACGATATTTCAACATGACTCACAAGTGCTCCAGTTCACAAACAATATTTGGCACAAACGTCATATTCATTTTTGCATGTGTTTACTTCTTCGCTTCTCAATGTTTCATTACCTTGTTAAATATTTAATGACACCTGTTGCCCCGCCCCGCCCACACGGAGTGAGGGTCCAATCACGGAGCGGCATTTCGGCTTCGTTTCCGCCAGTGGGCGTGGCGTGTCGTATCGCGTCTCTCGAACAACTTTCTCCTCTTTGAGTTTCCTCTGAGAGTCGTAAGTTACTGAGAGTTGTGAGTTACTGGGAGTCGTGAGTGTCGTAAGTTACTCAGAGTCGTGAGTTTCTGAGAGTTGTAAGTTACTGAGAGTTACTCATCTCATCGATGATGTGTGGGTCGTTTCTTAAGTGACTGACATGAGCAGGAGTGATGATGTTCCGTCTCCTCGTCACACTGTTAAAGCCCCCGTCACCGCGGTGCTCCGCAGTGTTTCTGTGTGTTCTGTACACTTGGAGCGTCTCCGTGTGCGAGTCCTGCCGCGTCTCTCCGGGGGCGTCACGCGTCTGGGGCCCGGGACTCGAACCCGGCGTCGTGCTGCCCGTGCGCTACTTCTTTATTCAAGCGGTCACGTCGACGGGAGAGACGTTCACCAGCTCCCCAGGTAACCCCCCACAGGATCAGGGATCAGGGACCAGGAGCTCGATCCTCTCCCGGTATTGAGGTCAAAGGGCAAAGACCACTCACTGCAAGCCTCATTAAGTCAGCATCTTGTTCCACATATCCTGTAAAAAAAAAATAAACCATAAAAAAGACATGATGTTCTCCTGACAGAATCTGAACATAGGCTACTTTACATTACACACTAATGCACCTATTTACATTGTATTCTATTGCATAACAAGCCAAATAAATGGTACTGCCCATATATATATATACTGTATATATATGGCTGCATTCTTTCAATCACTGTTATTTCACCCTTCAGGTCACGCATCCCAATTGGTCTTTCATTGGGCTGCTGTGTTACTAAAGTGTTGAGTTTCTAGACAGTTTTAAGAGATCTTAATTTGATTACTAATATACTAAGGGTTGGGCAATCAAAGTGGTGAGTGTTTGGTGGGCAGATCCAGTGTCTGAGTGAGCACTCTCTCTATAGGTGTTAGTCATTCCATACTCCCACAAGGATGAAGAGGAATGTGGGTTGATGAAGACGTCACAGGATAAATGTTCTCATGCAGCTCTTTTGCAATATGCAATGTTTTAGTTTGGCCTACATACTGTAAATGTACATGAATAAGTACATGAATATGTATATGATGTGCCATGGGGCATTTCCTTCATTATCTTTGTGCGTCTGTGTCTCTGTGTGTCTGTGTCTATATATTTGTATATTACAGCCATACATGCCATACATACATATATGGTCTATATAATGATTTCTCCATTCATGGTCGAGTAGAGTGCGACTCAGACAGAGTCAGAGTCAGTCTTTCCTGGTAGAGTATTGAATTAATTGTTAGCTGGATTGGTACTGGGCCAAGCCTGGGAGGCCAGGGTGCTTACTAAGCAACTCAGACATTTTTCAGCTTTTTCCACACTAACTGGCAACTGGCAACTGGCAACTACCAAGCCTCCTGATTACTGACAACACAGAGATATCACGTGATTAGCACTGAACAATTAATCACAATCAAAAATCACAATTTGGCCAAGTGCAATATCCAAAAATGGCAGAAGCTGCAATTTTCTTGATTATGGGATAAAATGTGTGAATATAAAGCAATACTTTTATTCCGCACCATCCTAAAAACCTAGTTGGATGTATACTTAAAAAAAATAAATATGTTGACTTATGCAATAGTACTAGCCGTACTGAAAGGCAACATAACACAACGTGCCTCATATGTTGTTGTACCCTCCACCAGGTAAAGAGGCATTCAGAGTGAAGGTGAGCCCGCTGGACCCCAGAGAGCATGTACGCATCCACGTGCCCGCGCCGCTGGACCGGGCTGACGGCTCCTTCCTGGTGCGCTACCGGCTGTACGGCACGGCGCTGACGGGCCTCAGCATCCAGGTCTTTCACCGCGGGGATCCTGTCGCCAAGTCACCGTACCTCCTCCAAGGTGAGGCCTGCCGGCTGTGTGTGGCCTTTCTTCTTATTAAAGGCGCTGTAGGTAAAATTGAAGAGATGGAATTAGTCGGAAATGCCATAGCCACCCGTCAGCTATTGGTGAGTGAAATGCGCTCTGAGAATATTTGTTCATGCTCACGTCTCATTTCTGACCAATCAGCGGATTTCTTACCTGATTGTTTCGGGGAATCTGTTTTGCCTGTCAATCACGGGTGCGTGAAAGGCAATACTTCTCAATGGTGGAGGTTGAAGAAACGTAGAGAGGGATGGGACGTTTTATTAGCTTGTCTAGTTTCAAAATGTCTTCTGATCTTTTCTGTTCACTCCTTTTTGCAAGTCTATGATCTGACCTGCAACAGCTTTTTGCAAACAGTGGTGTCAGACCCTGTTGGCAATTTGAAAGAATGTACGTTGAAGGCACTTCCACATTGGCTTCATTTTCCAGACCCTGAGTTTGCCCCTTGTTCCTGACTGTATGTTAAGGTCCTGTATATCATGAATACTGCGACTGCCCCGAGACCGACGTCTCCACCTGGGAGGACGTCATGCGCTGCCCCGCCATGGAGCCTCAGATCGAGACGGACTTCGCCTCCTTCCCATCCATCGACCTGGGCTACATGCTGCAGGAGGTGCCCCGCAGGTTCTCCAGCCGAGGGGGGCTGATCCACTATGCCGTCCTGGGGAACCGCGTGTACCGCCGCTCCCTGGGGAAGTACACCGACTTCAAGATGTTCTCCGACGAGATTCTGCTCTCGCTGGCCAGGAAGGTAAAATGAAAAAAGCCAGCTGCCATTGTATTGAACTTGAGGTGGACCGATGAGAGTCAATGATTCAAAAACTATAGAACCAGTTGAGTTTAGCCATTTTACATGCGCTTCTGATTTTATTTTTAAGGGGCATCAACCCGACATGGAATTATTTCTGTCAGCTTGAGATGGATTGGTGACTTTGAAGCATTTTTCATTCATTTAAATAAAAACTGTCACAGAATTTCCAGATTTTGGTATTTAAAAATGTTATTTGAAGATGCACTTTAATATTATAGGGGTGGCTCAAACAGCTATGGCGCCAACCATGTAGGCAATGTAGCGCCGCAGGTTCGATTCCCGTGTGCTCTTCTTCAACCTGATTTCCTGTCTCTCCTCACCGTCCTGTCCAGAAATGCACAAAAGAGCCATAAAAATATATTTGACCAAAAGAAAATACAATCTAAAAGCACTTTCACATGATCTCCTGATTTTAGCATTAGTTTGGTGTATCTTCGATGTTATTTCCCAGGTGCGTTTGCCCGACGTGGAGTTCTACATCAACGTGGGCGACTGGCCCATGGAGCGGCGGGCGGCCGACGCCAGCCCCGGCCCGGTGCCCATCCTGTCCTGGTGCGGCTCCACCGACACCCGCGACATCGTGCTGCCCACCTACGACGTCACCCACTCCACGCTGGAGACCATGCGGGGCGTCACCAACGACCTGCTGTCCATCCAGGGCCACACGGGTGAGCCGCTTGACGCGCACGGGTCATGTGACGTCACACCTTGACCCCTTTGTCTCGTTAGCATTCCGTTCTATTTTTTTTTTTTGTGTCGCTAACCTGGGATTTTGGAGTTTGTCGGTTCGGGTTTCAGTATTTACACTTCAGAGACGCTCTGCTTTACCGACGGGAACGTGTTTATTTGCAACTCAACCACCCGATGGTGTTTCTGTTTGAGCTTCATGGTGTCTTGTGAGCTTAGTTTGAAAGCCTTCGGGTCTTTTTTGGCTGTTTGTTCTTCTTTTCCCAGCGAGCCTAACCCTTACCCTCCCAGCCTGACTGGCGGATGCCACGGGGCTGCAGCTTGATTTACTGAAGGCTTCCTGAACGGGAACACTACTACAGTTTATTATTCATCAATTGACATTTTTTCCATCGCTTGCTTGGATTTGTCGTTTCTACAGCGCTGTGATGAGATGTCCTGACTTGACCTGTTCATCTGGTTAGCATAGAGGACAGCCTGGGTAGTTGGAGCGAGGATAGCTAGCCACCGCGTTATACTGAATAACACCATTCCTGGAGATACATAGTTGATGAAGAAAGTGGATTTAGAAATATAAAATACATACATATTAATCTAAAAGTCGTGTATATATATATATATATATATATTATATTTGACTACATTTTGTTGTCAACCTGTCTTATTTTTCAAGGCTCCCATGGGTTCTTGAATTAATTTGAGGGAAAAATCAACGCCTTGAAAGTTTTTGTAAATAGACATGGATCATTGAAAGTGCTGGATATTAATACGTTATGTAAGCAAGAATAGAAATTCTTTTGACATCACAATATATGGTTTTGCTGGGCTGTGTTACAAAAGACTACAGATCACATTCTTTTGAATCATTATCTGTGAGCTTCTAAGCCTGCTAGTTCTCAGTAGAAAAGATTCAACGCTTTGTAACGTTCCCGGTGACGCGTGTCCTGCAGGGCCTCCGTGGGCCAACAAGACGGAGCGGGCATTCTTCCGCGGGCGGGACAGTCGGGAGGAGCGGCTCCAGCTGGCTGCTCTGTCCAAGCGGCACCCGGAGCTACTGGACGCCGGCATCACCGGCTGGTTCTTCTTCAGGGACCGCGAGCAGGAGGTCGGAAAAGCATCGCTCGTTGGATTCTTTGACTTCTTTAAGGTGAGAGAATATAAGTCAAGTCGAGTCAATTTTATTTGTATAGCCGTTAATCACAGTGACAGTCTCAAAGGGCTTTACAGGCCATATGATTATGGGCCATGTGAATATGACACCTAGCCCTAGCCCCCATAAGGGCAAGAAACAACTTCCTTAATTAACAAGGAAGGAAGAGAAGGAACTCAGAGTGGGGGATCCCTCCTTCCAGGGATGGTTCGGAGTGCAATGGGTGTCATATGGACATAAAAAGGGGTAAAAAAGCATAACAATTATGACCTAGAATTTGTAGAATATAGCTTTTTATTTTGTTTTTCACTGGAAGTGGCGGTACGTTGACAATATGGCAGACAGAACTATCCCACCGCTGACTGGTGAGTGATATTAACCTGCTGGTCCTCCTGTTCCAGTACAAGTACCAGGTGAACGTGGACGGGACGGTGGCCGCCTACCGCTTCCCTTACCTGATGCTGGGCGACAGCCTGGTGCTCAAGCAGAGCTCCCCGTACTACGAACACTTCTACGGCGAGCTGCAGGCGGGCACGCACTACCTGCCCGTGCAGAGGGACCTGTCCGACCTGCTGGAGAAGATCCGCTGGGCCAAGAGCAATGACGACCGGGCCCAGGCGGTGGCCCGGGAAGGCCAGGCCAAGGTCCGGGAGCTGCTGCAGCCCAACAGGCTGTACTGCTACTATTACCGCGTGCTGGAGGTGTACGCCGCGCGGCAGTCCAGCAGACCCACGCTGCACCCGGACATGGAGCCGGTGGCCCAGCCTGACGATGCCACCGCCGCTTGTAGATGTGAGAGGAAGGAAAAGATGACGGTGGTGGATGAGAATGAGCCCACCATGGCCAAAGAAGAACTGTAGCAGGACTAGTCTCCCGCCCTTTTGTAATAATAATAATAATAATATTAATATTAACAATGTCCGGATTACTTTAAACCTCTGATGTCATGAAACATTTGTAACATATTTTGTTGTCATTTTTAACAGAGCCAAATGGACTGTAACGTGCGTAGACACCACTGTTATATATGATGTGTTGTATGTAATAATATGTATATAATATAATATGTAAACTACCCCTGTGCACTCACACAGACACTTAGCTGCACCGCGGTAGCACACAGCTTTGCCCTCACAACCACTTGCATCACAAAATAAAGTATTTGTGCAGGATTGCCGGTTTGGCACACCTGTAGTATACACTGGTCGCATCGCTTTGTAAGAGACAGACGGATCAGTTTCGGATCAGAACACAATCTCTATACATTTAAGTTCAGCTTGATTGTGATTTTTGGTAGCGACTACTCACTGATTACTTGACATTTGTCAGTAACATCCGTACTAAAACAATGACATCTTTGTTGGTCAGGTGGCAACATTTTAAAGACAAATAGCATTTCATTGACAATATTTATTCTTTTATCACTCAGACTTGTCATCATTCAATTTGTATTGTCTTTTTTTACAATTTTTCAATAAAGTTCTGGCCACTGGCTTTTTGTTATATACTGTATATTTTGCCATTTTTAAACGTTACCAAATTTAACTTGAAAATAGTCCAGCCATATTGAAACAAGACAGTAACCGGTAGTCTCACACAACACAATATTTGATCAGGAGAAATACACACATGTCCATACATACAGTTTTAAGAAGGCATGTGCAGCAGCCTACTTTATTGAACCGTTCTCGGGATTTTAATCAATCATGATTCATATACTCATTAAGATTATGTTGTAGAATATCTTGTTCACGTGATTAGTCAAATATTACATTTGTGCTCCGAAGTATGAACTGTTGTACACATGTCATGTACATTTATGAACCTTATGTACTATGAACCTGCACCATGCCTATGTACAAATAGTAAACATTAGTCAACAAACCTATTAAACATATACATTTAGATGATGATTTCAAAAGACAGAAAAAGCTTTACATCATTGAAGAAATAAAATACATAAATATATATAAACATGCAATCAGTCCTAGCCATCTCTTTCAATGTTTTCATTTATATTATATATTATATATTATATATGATCAGGCAGGATATTACATCAGTCACATTGGCTTATACTGTATGTGTTTTTTTAATGACCTCTCTGTGCCGTCATGTCCCCACGCTTTCCTTCGAGAGAACGCATGTGTGTGTCTCACCTGGCCCAGTTATAGAGTCTGGGGGGGTGTGGCTGCACGCCTGCAGTCCATTGAGTAATCAGTGCACCACAGGTTAAGTCAGCCATCAACACACACACACTCAGGGAGCACTAGCATGCTAGCTAAGGACCATCGGCTCCATGTCATTTTACCAAACCTTTGCAATAAACCAGACTTTTCAACACCACCCTGCCTCCTCGGTGGAGCCCTGAACTAAGACACTTTATGTGACATTGTGGCAGCAGCCCAGCTACACTGGTATGTGGGAGTGTGTGTGTGTGTTTGGTGGCTGGTATGATTGTCCTCACCTGGCCCAGTTAGAGTCTGGCTGTCTGGAGTGCATTGGCTAATCAGTGCGCCACAGATTAAGCCAGCCACCACACACACACACACACACAAACTCCCACAGCGGGTATTTTAGACGCTGACTCAGCTGAACTTGACGAGCAGTGTGAGCGCCTCGCCTTCCTTCTTGTTGGTGATGGCCTGCAGCATCCCCGTGGGGGTGTGGAGGTACCGGGAGCCTTTGAAGAAGTTCTCGATCAGATCCTGGTCGATCTTGTCGCACTTGCCGTTGGCGGCCTGGAAGTTGTTGCTGAGCACGCCGTAGATGTTGCCCCGGTCATTCTTCTTGCCCAGGAACAGGAAGAGGGCGTAGCAGTCCTTGCCAATGGATGCGCAGAAGTCCACCATCCTCTCGCACATGGTCCTGTGGCTGGACTCGTCCTGGGCCATCTGCAGGGACTCGGTGTGCGCGTCGCCGTGGTAGGTGTGCGTGACGCCCTCCCGGTCAGGCAGGTGCAGCACGTGGACGGCGATCTGAATGCGAGGGTTCTTGGTGGGCCTCTCCAGCACGGCCCACACCCAGTCGGCCCCCAGAAGGATGCGCTGCTGGGGGGTCATCACGGTGCAGTTGAAGGCGTCCATCATGTTGAGGTTGACGCTCTGACCGATGTAGGTCATGAGAAGATCTGCCAAAGTCAAGGAAAGGTCTTTAGGAATGTGAGGACACTGGATTTTGGTATGACTTGAATTACGTAGAAGTAGATGTGTTACACCACTAACATGTGACCTTGTAACATGAGACCTTGTGACCGCATTCTACCATGGATCAAAGAAAACACTCAGCGAAGTTGACTCAATCAGTATTGACTTTGTTCCTTTTGTGTGTGTGTGTGTGTGTGTGTTTCTGTCTTGCTACCTGAGTGAGCACCTCAGGCCGGGGGCGGAACTTATCCTCGGGGTCCTTGAAGAGCAGGTACTCCTGGGTCCTGGAGCAGGCCTTGGAGATACAGTCGTTGTAGAGGGGGATGAAGTCATTGGGGTCGGTGATGTTGGGCCGCCACAGCGTGGAGAAGATGGTGGGCCGCATGTCGTTGTTGGGGGCCGGGACGGGCACCTTCAGACGAGCGGATCGGAAGGACGCCAGGAACCTGCTGTTCTGGAAGGGTCCCCCGAGAGGCTTTTTGTTGCTGTTGGTGTTGCTGTTGGAGTTGCTGTTGGAGTTGCTTTTGCTGTTACTGTTGGTGCTGCCGATGCCGCCCATGGTGGGTGTGTGGTGGTGGCTCTGGGGTGGGTGCGTGGTGGTGGTGGCTCTGGGGTGGGTGCGTGGTGGTGGCTCTGGGGTGGGTGCGTGGTGAGGGCAGGCGATGGGTCAGATGTTGGCCTCTGGAATGCACCACAAGCACCGTGGCCTGAGGATATGGACTAAAAGTCTTTCAGGTCAGGTGTTATTGTTATTGAGACCATTCATATGCAATACATGCTTTAAAAAATAAATCAGTCTATACAGCGCTGTGTGCATCATGCCATGACAATGGACTAATCAATCCTCAAAATAGGAAAGTAATAATGAGTAATAATCATAATAATACCATTATCGCTTGCCATATGGAACCGCAAGGATTGTTTTTTTAAATGATTTTCCAGAAGTCAACCAATCAATCAATCAATTGTGAAATGTAAAGACAAAGGTTACCACCACCACTACTACCACCATGACACTCTAACGGGGGCTAGCAGAGAGAGGAGCGCTCACCTGGATGCCAGGGCGTGTGTGGGGATCGCTGGAGACCGGTGTCCCCCTGCTCTCCGGAGGCCCTGCTCAGATCCACAGCCAGGGAAACCCCGAGCGGAACCAGGCGCTTCACAAGTAGTCCAACGGGGCGTCGAAACACCACAGGCGAGGCAGGAAGATTCAAGCATAAAGACCCCCGAGACAGCAGCAGAACGTTATACGAGGTCGACTCCTCGATCCCAACAGCATGTGTGTGTGAGTCACTGGCGCGGCTTATGAGGCAGGTACACATTTAAGTATGTCAACAGGAGACTCATCTTACCTGTTGAGTTTGAGCGACAGCATCCACAGAGGAGGGAGAGGGCTGAGCCAGGGGTAAGGGGTAGGGTGGGGAGTTAATAAGTAGGTAAACAAAGCAAAAACTAGGCTGTTTTTGGGGGGAGAACAGTGCAGACGAGCAGTGTCAACAGGTAGTAATGCTCTGGAGCCAGGTCACTCTCAGCTGTTTTACATGTAGTGTGCTATATATATACAATATACAGTATATATAGTATACACACACACACACACACACGCAAACACACACACACTTCCTTTGACTGTGTTTCATGGTCACTCCTACATTGTGATTCAGGATGGCAGGCTTCAGGGGCCCTCCGATGCCCTGTGTACCCGGTGTGTTCTTATGCTAACAGAGGTAGTAGTACAATTTGTTTTAATGTTTGTCACACAACATTGACAAGAAGGCGTTGTCTCTTGGGAGACGATCTAAGGACAAACTAGAGACAGGCAAAACAACCGTGAAGTAAGTTACACGACGGACGAGGAATGGCTTGGGCCCATCGAGTTAACATAGAAGGATTTGCATAGAAAACAAACAAACGACTCTCAGGGCGTTTTCGGAAGAAAGGATGAAGTGTTTCCAATGACCACTATATTGTAAACAGCGATTCAGCGTTACTCGTTACATTAGAAATGTGGCATTGTCATTTCTGACGAGAATACAGTTCGTTTGTAAACTGAGGTGATCAGTGGCTGGAGAATTGAGGCTCAGGAGTCAGGAGTCAGGAGTCAGATAGCGGTGCCCGGGGAGTCGGTGCGTGGACAGCCTTAGGGAGTCAGCGGTGGTCCCGTCAAACTAGGGCCGTGTGAGCACGCCTCAACTCCTCCCGTGTCTGGTCTAGCTGGAGCAGGTACTGGAAGCAAAGCATCATGGGAGGGGAGTGGGCAAAGGGTTAGAAAGCTTATGAGAGCAGCAGAGGGAGTTTTTGTTTGGTGATTTCTTTTCTACTGCTGGTTAAGAAGCAAGTTCTGCATCCTGAAACTGTGCCTGCAACTACTAACAATGTCTGATACAAATTATGAGGGAGTTTCATTTCATTAGTAGCAGGCAAAACACATCTACTGTATATTAGGCTTTGGATAGGTTGCAGATTTGATTGTATTAAAGGTGCAATCAGTCATCGAGAAGCAAAGAGATAAACACATTTTATATGCAAAAGTGAATGTGGTGTTTGCCAAAGTAATTGAGTTTCGCCATGTTGCAATGACATCATCACCATATAGAATATGAATAGTGTCTGGAAATGACAATATTTCAACATGACTCACAAGTGCTCCAGTTCACAAACAACATTTTGGCACAAACGTCATATTCATTTTTGCATGTGTTTACTTCTTCGCTTCTCAATGTTTCATTACCTTGTTAAATATTTAATGACACTGTTTACATAATACATCAGGAGTTTTAGATCATTTTTTGAAACAACATGTTGCCTATAGTGGACCTTCTATTCCTTTAGTCTATTTGACGAAAAAACAAATGAGCAAAATGAGCAATATTTATTCGATGTATTTATTTTAGATGTGATTTGCTGTGCAACAAAATGCAAGCAAGGTACTACGTGTCTAAATGTGTGTACAGAAGTGGAGTTGTGTGTTTGGGGGAACTTACTGTCAGGTTATTGATGCTGTTAGATAGGGCTTCTATTTCTAAAATGGTTCCCGCCATCTGCAACACACACACATATGTTATTATGAGTGTATTACAAGTATACTATGATACAAGTGAACCTGTCAAAACCCTGAATGTTAATAATAACGCTAATGTTCTACACGCCCAATACAAGGTGTTATTAATTTACCTCAACGGAGTCTTATTCATTCCCAGCACATATTGAGGTTATAAGGCCAACGGAGAGGTCATATGAGGGATGCTTGGCGTTTGTCGGCAGGGAGGGCGGAGCAGCCAGGGATGGTATGGATGACAATGGAAGCAGGTTAGTTGCTTGATGCGGGGTTACTGGTTGCATGCCAGTGGCATCTTGATGTGTGGCATGACAAAGCACCCCACTGCATGGCTTCCTGCATCTCATGTTGGATCAAGGAAGTGAGTGGACATGGTGATGGGAAATTACTCTTTTTCATCACACGGAGTAATGGAATAATGATGAAATAATAGATCACACATTTGTTGAGCTGATCAAACGTACAGTTGTAAACGTAATACAATTACCATTTACCGAGTATATTTAGGGCACTCTGAAACTTTAAAATCAATCTCTATGGAGACATAACTGTGACCATACAGAATACAGAAAGACCAGCATAACACGTTAATATATATACATGTATATTTTAATTCAAAGGTGTAGGGTATATATTTATTGATTTACATCTACCATTACCACAAGACAGCTTCTTTTATTGAAGCAGTATTTTTGTCCCTATAAAAATACTATAACAATCAAATATGAAAATCACAGTACAAAATAAACATTTTCAGCTTACATACTGTGTCATGTCATATATCCATTCCGCTCTCATTCATTTTGTGCTCAACATAAATATTAAATAATATCCCGCTAAAACATTATGCAAATATTGCACACGGTTCATTTCGTCAAACCCTCTGACAAAAACTGTGTCCTGCTTCAAAAAGAGTTGGACAATACATTTGTTGTCAATTCATTCTGTGGCTGACACACACACACACACACACACACATACAAAAAATATAGAATATAACTATAACTAGGGTGCACAGATAAGGTAAGAACAAACAGCTCAAGCCACAATATCTCATACAGAAATGGATGTCCAAAATAAAAGCGTACAGGCAATAATATGGATGGGATTATTACAGTGCAGGAGGTCTATGGAGACTCTGGGTATCTACACGCTGTCGCTTACAGTTCAATCATGGCACGGGAGGACAGGGTGGAGGCGTAGACGGACCGGTGGGGGAGGGGCTTGATCCACGCTGGGGCGGGTTGGACAGGAATGACTTGGGTTTATGTTTGAGGTATGCAAGGTTTACAGTCAGGCCGTCACCAGGGGCAACCGTGTCTTTCGACATCGGTCGAGGAAGGAAGGAAGGAAGGAAGGAAGGGAGGAAGGAAGGCATGTCCCTTTGAATAGAAAAGATGAGAACAGATACCAAGGCACGGGGTCGGTAAGGTCGGATAGTTCGGCCGATGGTGAATTAGGAGGTGGAGCACAATGAATGGTCACGGAAGTATTATGGGATTGCAAGCAAAGGGGACGGCAGGGCAGTAGTAGTAGTAGTAGTAGTAGTAGTGGTAGTGGCGGTAGTAGTGGTGTTGTTGTAGTACTAAGAGTAATTGGCTGACGGAATGGGCTGCTCAGTTGCCGTTGGTGCGGCGCCGTGAGTGACGTCGCGCTCATCACCGTGGTGACGGAGTAGGTCAACTGTCGTCGGGCCCCACCTGCTGGCCGCCGTGGGGGCCGGGCGGCTCCCGGTCCAGGATGGGGCTGAGGCCACGGAAGCTGGCGTAGGACGGCACCGGGGAGCCGTTGGCCGTGGGCTGAGAGATGGCCGTGGAGGCGGAGGAGGCGATGGAGGAGGAGGCGGTGGAGGAGGAGGCGGTGGAGGAGGACGGCAGGGGCAGGGAGGCGGGAGGGGGGGAGTCCAGGGGACAGATGTAGTCGGTGGAGTCGCCGGGACGCCGTCTCCTGAGGTGGGCCAGGTTGGAGAACACCAGCTTCTTTGGCTGCCGTGTGGGGAACCAGAAGCACATCATTCAGAAACAGCTGGATTATTATGCAAGATTTGCAATTTCAAGCCAGCTCCACTTTCTCTCTCTACATTTTGAAAAACAACCTCTTCTGCTCCTCACCCCTCACCCTCTCCCACTCTAAACCCTGCCCACCCTCAAAAAGCAATGCTAGCTAGAAACACGTGACTTGACATTTGTCTACGCTGCTGCAGAGTCGGAGCAAATGAACCTCGACCCCTGCAGCCTTAAGGTTAGAGTCCACATGACAGAGTGTGCTTTAGAGCATGTTTCACACCAGAAACGTTGCATACTGTACCTTTAACTGCTGCAACTATAATGTACAGTATGTCCCCGTGTTAAACAGATAAACACACAGAAACACTTTTCCATTGCCAGAAGAACCTTTCATTTCAAAGCAACCTTTTTGGGAATGGGCACATTGGCGTGAACCCCCCCTAGCCCCAGGTCCCAGTGGGCAGGGTCGACGGCGTCACTCTCACCCTGATCTTAGCGGTGGTGCTGAGGGGCGTGTAGCCGGCCACCTCCATGTACTCCTTCTTCTCCTGCTGGGCCTGACCGCCCACCAGGCTGCCGAAGTTGGAGGCCAGGTGGCGGCGGAGCAGGGTCTTCTGGGGCGGGATGTTCAGCAGCATGGCCAGCGTGTCCGAGTTGAACCGCGGCTCCAGGATCTCCATCGAGGGACGGGAGGGACACGTTTATTGTCTGTGCTGTCTCTGTGTGTGTGTGTGTGTGTCACAGTGTGTGTGTGTCCATGTATGCATATGTGTGTGTGCATACATGTGCGTGTGTGCATGTGTGTGCGTGCGTGCGTGTGTGCATGTATGTGTGTGTGTGTGCATGTGTATGCGTGTGTGTGTGTGTATGCATGAGTGTGTGTGCATGTGTGTGTGTGTGTGTGTTTGTGTGTGTGCATGTGTGTGTGTGTGCGTGCGTACTCACAATGAGGCCTCCGTGCACGCCGCTGCCCCTGAGGTTGGGGGCATACTCCGCCAGGTCCACCGACCTCAGCCACTCCATCACGCGGTGGTTGGACCACTGCACCACCTCACTGGGAGTAGTCTGGTTCTAACACACACGTGCACACACACACACACACACACACACACACACACACACACACACACACATGCATAATTATATCATCTAACACTAACCAGAACCATAGACGAAGATAAAGTTTCCTTGTCTCTCAAAATGTTGTGGGAGAAGATCTGAGATAAAAAGCTAGCCTACGGTACTTTCACTAAACCAAACACGGACTCACATCACACACACACACACACGCACGCCACTCACCTCGTTCGCTGGGCCTACGCTTGAGGGCAGTTAGGATGGAAAGGCTGGTTCACTCTGAGCGACCATGGATGGCACACTTGATGCTGAGGTGGTGCAGCTGGCTGCTCACCTTCAGAAACAACAGGTCGTTCTGGGAGAGAGACACAGAGAGACAGGCAGAGAGAGAGAGAGAGAGAGAGAGAGAGAGAGAGATGAGAGAGAGAGAGAGAGGGAATGCGAGAGAGGGGAAAGAATGAGAGGACAAATATAAGAATGAATGTGAGAATCTTTATCAGATATTTTCATATTTTGTCATATATTGTGTGTGATACTGTGTTTGTGTGTATGTACTGTGATGCTGTGTATGTGTATGGTGATGCTGTGTGTGTGTGTGGTGATACTATGTGTGTGTGTGTTGATACTGTGTGTGTGTGTGTGTGTGGTGTGTGTGTGTGGTGATGCTATGTGTGTGTGTTGATGCTGTGTGTGTGTGTGTGTGTGTGTGTGTGTGGTGATGCTGTGTGTGTGTATGGTGATGCTGTGTGTGTGTGATGCTGTGTGTGTGTGTGTGTGTGTGTGTGTGTTCATGCTGTGTGTGGTGTGTGGTGATACTATGTGTGTGTGTGTGTGTGTGTGTGTGTGTGTGTGTGTGTGTGTGTGTGTGTGTGTGTGTGTGGTGATGCTATGTGTGTGTGTTGATGCTGTGTGCGTGTGTGTGTGTGTGGTGATGCTGTGTGTGTGTGTGTGTGTGTGTGTGTGTGGTGATGCTATGTGTGTGTGTTGATGCTGTGTGTGTGTGTGTGTGTGTGTGTGTGTGTGTGTGTGTGTGTGTGTGTGTGTGTGGTGATGCTGTGTGTGTGTATGGTGATGCTGTGTGTGGTGATGCTGTGTGTGTTGATGCTGTGTGTGTGTGGTGGTGCTGTGTGTGTGTGTGCAGCAGCAGCTCACCACGGTCAGGTACTGCAGCATGTGTCCGTCCACCCGTCCCTCGTGGAACTGGTCTTTATATTGGGGGAGCCCGATGTCGTCCAGCCAACCTGGCAACCAATCAGAAAACATTGAAGACATTGATGTTTGCTGTTCCCTCGTACGTGTTTGGTGCGTGTTGGATGCAGCTTGTATCCAATCAGGTTCTGCATTCTAAGCTCAACAGGAGAGTCTATTGGTTTGGCAGCTGAACGGTTATGGGATGTTTTAGGGCTGGGCAATTAACCTGAAATGTATCGACACTGGCGTTTAGAAGCTCTTAATCTTGCTCACGTTGTTTATTTCAAAGGTTAAGGTGATAAGGGGGGACCATTAAAATCTTTGGACTTTTGGCCAAAAATATTTTTTCTTCCAATCCTTTCCTAAATGTAACCATGTCTCACCCCAAGTGTGCCAAAGCTGCACTGTAAGTTTGGAATCCATCGGATACATTTGACAGGAGTAATGGAAGAAACATGACAGAAATTGTAAGAAAAAAGTGATAAGTGAAAAGTGAATATTCAAAATATTCATGCATAGCCAAGCGTATACAGTCAATAATAAATAAATAATAAATCATCTTTAATTGACATGACAATAATTAATTGTAAAAATTAACCCCAAAAATGTGTGATATTGATTTAAAGTCATATGACCCAGCCGTAGGATGTAAAAAAATACAAATAAATTACATTGTAAATGACCTCATAGACATTTATTTAAACATTTATTATGCAGATGGCCGCTACACGTGTGCGTCCCGTGAGCGTGTCGTCACGTGTGTTCACATGCATGTGTGGCTCCGTGCGTTCACGCAAATACGTACGCGTGACCCAGATGTGGTCGAGCTCGGCAGACTTCTCCACCTGCTTGCTGCCTCGCATCTTCACAGCCAGCTGTAGCTTCTTCCTGTGGAGAGGATTCTTAAGGCCCATCTCCTGGTAGAGAGAAATAGACATAGACACAGAGAGAGAGAAGAGAGAGAGAGAGGCGGGGGGGGGGAGAGGGAGAGAGAGAGAGAGAGGGGGGAAGGGAGAGCGAGAGAGAGGGGGGGGGGAGAGAGAGCGACAGAGAGAGGGGGGACGAAAGAGAGGGGAGAGAGAGACAGAGGGGGGAGAGGGAGACGGGGGAGAAAGAGAGAGAGGAAGAGCGAGAGCGAGAGAGCGAGAGAGATGGCAAGAGGAGAGAGAGAGAGAGAGAGAGAGATGGTTAACGAGAGCACTTGTGGACAAAGCGGATCATTGTTTGCTTTAAACATGTGTTTCATTTGATAGGTTGTACTACTGGTTATGCTACTTAAAAAAACATTCCCCGGGGCGCGTCCCAGATTAGAACCAGTACCAGTGGCTACACAACACAACACAGCACAACACAACATCGGTGAGGTAGAGGGTTGCCATGGTGACGGAGACTGACACACAGACTCCATGACGGTTGACAGCGCTGAAGGGTGAAACTAAAACACAGACGGAGATGCGGAGACAGCCGTGACCGAGCCTCCTGATTGGCTGTGAGCGCACAAACATGACTTGACAGGGAGGCAGAGTGATGGGCCCTCTGGAGGATTTATTCTGTCAGGTAAACCGATAGGCTTTTGACCATCAACCTGTGTGTGTGTGCGTGTGTGTGTGTGTGGTGTGTGTGTGTGTGTGTGTTGTGTGTGTGCAGGTGTGTGTGTGTGTCCAGTGATGACTACCCCCGATTCTAATCCAGGAGATGCCGTTGTGGATTCAACGAACAGCCAAGATGGTGTGTGTGTGTGGTGTGTGTGTGTGTGTGTGTGTGTGTGTGTGTGTGTGTGTGTGTACAGTATATGTGTGTGTGGTTGCGCGTGTGCAAGTGTGTGTGTGTACAGTATATGTGTGTGTGGTTGCGCGTGTGCAAGTGTGTGTGTGCGTGCGTGTGCCTATACGAATGGGTATCTTGCAGTGCACCTCGGTACCTTTTCTAGATCCTGGGGCGTGGCCAACACCAGCGTCTGGCCGCTGCTCAGCCATTGGCGAGAGAGGACGCCATACTGCCCCAGGCCCATGTCCTCCAGCCAATCACACACCTGCTCGCCGGTCCACTTGTGAAAGGGCGTCTGCAGGTCGCTGAAATTGAGAGTTCAAAATGGAGAGTTCACAATCAAGAGACCCGGAGCTCTGGGCCGACGTGCGGTGGGCCTGCGGTGCGGACGTACCGGTGAGAGTTCCCGCCTCGGGCCAGACGAGGGCCGGCCGTCGCTCGGTAGCCCCCCCTCCTGAACTCCCCCGGGTCCCCGTCGTCCAGCTGCACCGGGCTGCCCGACTGGCTCCGACGGATCCTAGAGAGGGATGGGGAGAGAGAGACAGAGACAGAGAGAGACAGGGAGAGACAGAGATAGAGAGAGAGAGAGAGAGAGAGAGAGAGAGAGAGAGTCGACCACAGAGAGTGAGTGTGTGTGATGAGGCAAGAAGACATCACGACTGGACAGACAGACAGACAGACAGACAGACATAGAGACAGACAGATAGAGGGATAGACACTCACTTCCCCCAGAGTTTGCGGATGCCTCTGTGGCTCTTCCTGCTGTTGTCGGGGGAGACGGGGGAGTGCTGCTCCGAGTTCCCCCCGGAGGAGAGCGGAGACTGGTCCGAGAAACAGGACTCCTCCAGCAGGCTCTCTGGGCGGCCTGGCAGGGGAGGGGACAGCAGACGTACCATCAACCACCTGTACTTCCTCCTGACCGGATACCAAGCCGGATACAGGCGTCCAATAGAAATTCACTTCCTGCCTTAGCGTCCAATAGAAACTCACTTCCTTCCTTAGCATCCAATAAAAACTCACTTCCTTCCTTAGCGTCCAATAGAAACTCACTTCCTTCCTTAGCGTCCAATAAAAACTCACTTCCTTCCTTAGCGTCCAATAGAAACTCACTTCCTTCCTTAGCGTCCAATAGAAACTCACTTCCTTCTTTAGTGTCCAATAGAAACTCACTTCCATCTACTACATCTCTTGATTACATCTTATCAATGATGTCTTCGTAATGTGTCCTTATATAATGACATCACCAGCCAAGATATGAATATAATATAATGAATCATAAGATCCAGTTATGGTGCCACGGGTCCAGAAAGGTTTGGATACATCATTGTTGTTCTACACATGAGTATTTTCTGTTCAAAGGGTAAGGGATTGCGGTCTTCCTGTGATATGTATCAGAGGAGAAGTATGTGCTGCTACAGGGCTGTCCACGAGGCCGGTTAGCCACAGAGCTGTGGTGCTGCTGGGCCCAGTTACCCACCAACATCATAGAGGTTGTGCTTCCCAGCCAATCCTGAGGCACAGGAGGAGGTTAGCAAGGCATGGGGAAGAGAGCGAGAAGCAGAACCAGGCGTTAGTCAGAAAGTCCATTCAATAATATTATTACATCGTATTATTATATGGAAAAACAGTTCAAATCCATATAATAATATAGTAATATAGAGGCAATGATACTGGACACCAAATCCAATCAAACGGATAAACAAGTGAACTCCAGGCCAACTAATGAAGTAACTCTTCTGCATGAGTGGATTTCACCAAGCACCAACACACTGACTCTAGAAAGCCATGATGATGATGAGGATGATGATGATGAGGAGGATGAGGATGATGCTGACACCCAGAGCACACTTCTGTCTCTCCTAGTTTCCACCAGTCACGTGTCTGCAGGGCAGGGTTGGGGTCAGCGTGACTGTTAACATACTGTGTTCCTAGCGCTGGATGGTTCGTACTTTCAAAAGGGTAGTGGGCTCATTGTTTTACTTTGTATTTTGTGTTTTGTATTTTTTTGTTCTTCTGGTTGTTGATAGTCACAACTCTGTGTGGAATTTTTCCTTTTGTTTATTCATAAAAAGTACAAATGTGACCTCTGTGGCTTGTGTGTGTGTGTTTTGTTGGATAAAAATATGAACCAAATGTAAAAAACGGGTGGACTGTGTGAGGGAGTGTGGGGAGAGAGTGAGGGGGGTGGGGGGGTAGGGTGAGGGGTTGGGCGATGTCAGGCTTCGAGGGTACAGTGGACGTCAAAGCCAGATGAAGCATGCATAGCCCTTAACATTCACCCTTAGTCTTCACAACACACACACACACACACACACACACACACACACATGCACTGCATTACGCTCTAACACAGTTCTGGTGTGTGTGTGTGTGTGTGTGTGTGTGTATATGCGTGTGTGAGTGCGTGTGTGTGCGTGTGTGGTGGGGGACTGGTGGAACGAGTGTGCATGCATGCGTGAACTCATCATGTAAGTGTATGTCAGCATGAATGGCAGTTAACAAGGAGGTGAAGTGTGTGTGTGTGTACTACAAATGCGCTTGTGTGTGTGTGTGTGTGTGTGTGTGTGTTTGTGTGTGTGAGTTAGTGAGCGCATGCGTGTGTGTGTGTGTGTGTGTGCCTGTGCGCGTGTATTTGTGTGACAGAGAAGGCTGGTGCCAGAGAGCGGTGTGCTATCTTGGTCGTGAGTCATGGAGAGAGTTTCAAACTAATCCTGGCCAGGGATTGGCTGGATCCTCGTTTTTAACACACGGTGTCAACCTCGGCTCAGCTTCTTAAAGCCAAAGATGGCACCTTCACACACACACACACAGACACCCAACCACACGACACACACACCAACACACACAGTCTCTAATCCCGCACACAGTGACAGTAAGCTTCGGGTGCACCAATTAGGACTAGAAATCATTGGTAATATCACAGTGAGCATATAAAGTGGTACAGTACCTAACGCTGGAGCGCTGGCACTCCGACAGCGAACTGCAGCCACAACCCAAAGACAGAGAGAGGGGGAGAGAGAGACAGAGAGAGAGAGAGAGAGAGAGAGAGAGAGGGAGAGAGAGCAAGGCAGTGAAGCAGGAGAACACGCGAGAGAAAGGTGGAAAAAGCAGCATAAACACGGAAGGGTTAGAGGCCCAGTTAGAAGAGAAAGAGGAAGTCAGTGTTACCCGTTGCATTATTATGATTATTTTGGTAATTTTGGTAAACAGCAAGCCTTGTTAAGTTCAATGGCGATCACAACAAACCCAGCAAAAACAGACCACCAGCACCCGAGAAGAGGGGGAAGAGAAGGAAAGCCTTTCTGTGGTGACTTGGAGCCCGGGAGCTTTACTGAGGGTGTAGTCTGTGTGGCCCTTGACGGGGGACAGCTGCCTGGGAGAGGGGGAGCACTCTCTGTCTCTCTCCTGCTCCCCGTTAAGATGCTGGGTCCGGTGGCTCCCTGCCTTGCTCAGCTTCCCCTGGCAGGGTGCGGTACTTGTTCGCCTCCATGTGTCGACTCTGCAGAAGAGATAGAGTCCACAGACGCCACATCAGCTTTGAGGTCTTAGAGTCCAAAATCACTTTTTTCAGTTGAGAAGTGTTTGTTTGGGTCTTTCAAAGTATTTGTGAATTTCTCTGTGATATTTTGGGGGGAAATTCTCTGCAAAATACAAGAAATCTGACAAAAAACCTTTTTCCAGAGTGCTCCTATGGAACCCAATTCATCAATTTTTTCTCAAACCTTTACTACCATACTACCATCTTTACTGCTCAGATCCCAGTATTTCAAGCTCATCGAACAAAGTTCTGTCCCTAAAGTGGGAGTTTACTTACCCCTTAAGCAAGGACAACCTCCCTTAACCCAGTAAAACTCCCAAGAAAAAGGTGAAGTTCTGATCTTATTTTAGTTTGGTGCCAACCTACCAATGCAAAAGGGTAGACTAGGACAACTAGATGCCATGCAATGCATGCATATGTTGTGCTTTTCAACTGCATGTCTTATGCATGCTTCTTCAGCTTATTTGGGGCATACAACAAGCAAAAGCTCCCCAGAGGCAACATAGCATGCATCTCTCTCCCTCTCCTCCGACTGTTTACTCCTTCAAATCCCTTCCAGGAGACCGCAGTGACAAGGTCACCATCGACTCTCATCCCTGTTGCTTCTACTGAATAACTCCTGGCTCTAAAGATAGACGAGGGCCGTCTCCGAGGGCGAAGCTCCTATGCGCTCGCTATCCGAGTCACAAGGCTTCTTGTGCCACGACATGCCAGCCAAGAGGGTGGTTGATGGGTGGGGGGAGGGAGGGGGGGGGAGCTGAGAGGCAGCCATGATGGAAAGAGCTTGTGACAGTTACTTCAGGTGCCGCCCGACGCAGGGTGTTCTGTGTTGTTGTGCCCAAGATTGCATGCATAGTGTACAGTGTATAGTGTGTAGCAGTGGTTCTCAAACTAGTGTCACTAATGTACCCCCTCTAAGATATTTTTTCAGTTTAAAAGTTTAAGTGATATGCTCTTATTGGAAGATTTACAGAACCTGTTATTTATTTTCAATGATTATTTCTGCAATAGTTCTCCAATAATAAATCAACATGTTTGTTCATGGTCATGGTCCAAAGTACCCCTAGGGGCACACGCACCCCTGTTTGAGAAACACTGGTGTATGTATAGTGTATGGTTGTGTGTGTAGTGGAGGGAACAGGTTAGTGCAAGGTTAGCTTGTGTCGCGTCACACAGCTTAAAGATACCTTGGCCACTGCGTCTGAGGACTCAGGCTCAGGTGGCAGGAACTCTACAGCCTGGAGCAGACACACACACACACGTACACACATGCGCGCACACACACCGTGCCACACACACAATGTGCGGACACCACACACACACACGTCACACACACACACACACACACACACACCACAACCCGCATACAGCGCATGCAATGGTTAGTCATACGGTTAAATAACTCGACCCTAATTCAATGAATATGATCCTTTGATATTTTGTCAATTAAAAGCGTTTCGTAATCATGGAAGCTAGGGCGGGGCCAAACTTGTTTGAAACAAGCCCAGGGCCCAAGGGTCATGACGAACCCTTGGCCAGGTACAGTCTGGCAGCTTCCTCCAGGCGTACTAAGACAGGCAGACGGTTCTGGCTCCTACAGAGCAGGAAACATGATCACAATACTCAAATATTAGATTAGGGAGAAATACGCAAGCTAATGCGCTGCATGCAAGAGAGTTTTCTCCACGAAGTTTCCATCGTCATTGTTGCTGTAAGAAGCCAGTTAAGCATTTCAACATGGATTCTCCTGATCCTGTGGGTTTTTCCCAACCTACCTGGGGCTAAGGCACACCGCGATCCCAACCGGGAATTCACAGCACACCAACTTAAAGTTGTAGGGCTTGATCAGGAAAAGCATCACAAACACAATCTTCCCAACAGCAACTGGTCTATTACACACTCATAACAAGCAGACAGGCAACTGCATGATTTGTGGTAATGTGTACTGCCCCGCCCCCTGCCCCGTGCTAGCGAGGCGGTGTGTTTTAGGAGACAGGAGGAATTGTACTCGCCACGTTCCGTTGAGGTAGCTGGCGTCACTGATGGTCACCTTGAACGTCTCGAAGGGGCTCTGCATGTTCCTGGAGCCAGCACAGACACAGGACAGTCAACCTCTACACTAGGTGGGTGTGTGTGTGTACGTGTGTGTGTGTGTGTGTGTGCGTGTGTGTGTGTGTGCGTGTGTGTGTGTGTGTGTGTGCTAACGTACCCAAAGTCCAGTTCTCTTTGGCAAGAGGCTGAGGACATCAGAAAAGGAGATGATCCCTGAGAGTAGAACTAGAGCAGGGAAACAGAACCAGGATTAAACTCCATCAAAACACACCTTCAGTATACCTTCTGTGTCTTATGGATTAACCCGACTGATAATTCTCTATATATTTCAATTAATATTCACACTCATGGCTTTAAACACAGTTTTGTCAGGTGTATGTGTGCACAGGGCCCAAAATGAACATCTGCCACCAGCCAATGGCCGAGTTGAGAGTGAAACATTTGTGTGTTCTGTTCTGTGTGAGTGTGTGTGTGTGTGTGTGTGTGTGTGTGTGTGTGTGTGTGTGTGTGTGTGTACATGTGTGTACTGTACACGTGCATAAGCGCAGTATGTTACCTCGGACCTGAGTATCTCCGAGTGGGCCTTGTGGGTCAGAGCTCTGGGCTTGTGAGAGCTACTCAACTCCTCCTCACTGCTGGCTACACACACACACACACACACACACACACACACACACACACACACACACACACACACACACACACACACACACACACACACACACACACACACACACACACACACACACACACACACACACAGAAGCATAACTATTAGTTTATACTCATAATAAATCTAAATTAATAATTCATTGCATTTACTGAGCACTTTTCAAGACACCTAAAGTGCTTTGTATAATGTGTGTGTGTGTGTGTGTGTGTGTGTGTGTGTGTGTGTGTGTAGGGGATGAATACATCACCTCACGACCAGTGTGTAGCACCCACCTGGGTGATGCATTTAACTTTGCAATGACAATTGTTCTCATGTAAAGTATATAACATGTACTTACATACTATATTTATCCACAGTAGTCAGATGTATTGAATTAAATGTTTATTATGGGATTGCAGATTTCAGAAGTCACCTCATGTTAAAATGACAGGAACAGGAAGTGACTTTACCCTGCGACTGCAGGCACGAGAGGGACGGCGGTTCCTACCTTGTGTGAGGGGCAGCACCTCCTTCACCTTCCTGTAGTGACCTAGCAGAGTGGTCAGCTCCTCGATGTGGCGATCCTGTTCCGCAAACACACAACACACAACACACAGCACACAACACACAACACATAACAGTGAGCAGGCACCCACATGCAGGGAACACATTGAGTGATGCGTCTCGATACGTGCCGCTGGGGGCCACTGGGGATCCTGGGGGGTCCTCCTCTCACCTTCTCATCGTTGGAGGCTAACAAGGACTCCATGCCTCTCTTCAGTTTCTGGAACTCTTGGTCTGGGGGGGTCGGTAGGGAAAGGTTGGCCGGTGTTAACGCAACATGTCTGGTAGCATCTATCTTTCACGTGTGATGTGGGTTTGTTTTCATGGAAATGACATGATAGCCGATGAGAACGGGAGGTTTGATGAAATGTTTTGGAAGAAATGTACAATATCTCATTTACAAAAGATGGCAGAACTTTTTAAAGATAATATACTGTATACGGGTCATTCACGGTCAGGGTAAAGCGGTGTACTTTGTCAAGCAACCACCCCGGTAGCCCGATCTCAAACCAAACACTTGATACTACATTAACACCCCCAGTAACTTTAAAGTCTATGACGCTCAATGTTAATGCACATTATAAACCCATTAGATTGGGAGTGGTTGCGTAACTTGAGATGAGAAGTGTTTTTTTGTCTTTTATAAATTATTACTAAACATTAAGCCATTGGCAGGTTTTATGATCGTGAAATACATAGAATGTCCGGAAAACAATGTTTGAAAACGCACAACAAACACAGAAACACACACACATGTGCACACAGACACACACAAACACACAGTGTGCCTTACATTTTTCAAGCAGTTGCTTGATGTACTCCTCCTCTACAGCAGAGGGCAGCAGAGAGCAGACAGATGAGGAGGAGGAAGATGTTAACATGAGAGATGAGGTGCCATGATTTGGTTAGATATTAGGCTTGGTTAGATTGCACTGACATACCTCTATTACTGTGACAGACAGACAGACAGACAGACAGACAGACAGACAGACGGAGTGACATGTCCGTACCTTTCCCTGCATTGTTGTTGAGGGTACTCTCTCTGGCCACGAGTCGGTTGTGCAGACTGTGGATCTCAGAGTCTTTGCAGGACAGCAACTCCTGTAGCTCCCCTATCTCTACCTGTCTCCGAGATAGAGAGAGAGAGAGAGAGAGAGAGAGAGAGAGAGAGAGAGAGAGAGAGAGAGAGAGAGAGAGAGAGAGAGAGAGAGAGAGAGAGAAATAAACAGATGAAACAAATTATAAACATAGACCCAGTAGCCCCAGTAGACCATATAGTGGGTATGATCGGTGCAGCGGGACTGATGAGTCTGTAAGGACCACACAGTGACTATGACTAAGCTACTGACAACCAAACGTGGGGAACAATGACTGATGGTGGTGCTGACGGCCGTGATGATGATGATGATGATGATGAAGAGAACGTGACACATAGAGACCCATCCATAGATAGCAGCTTGGTAATTATTGGTATGACCTTCACACACATTTATGACATGTGGAATAGTCTACTTGCTTCGGACAGCTTAGCTTTGAAATGTTTTTTTATTTATTTACGTTTTTTTAAATTATTTTTATTGTTGTTACCCAACCTCATGAATTCTATGTAGCATAACTATGTGCCCGAGTTTCTGCTGAATAAGACATCAGCAACAACAACAACAACAGCAATGAAACAACAACCCACACGAAACAACAGCAAAACAACAATAAAAAACACAACAACCACCACACCATGGGCAATGGAGGTGACTGCAGTCTTACCAATGAGATTGCTGTAACGGAAATGAGGAGGAGGAGGAGGAGGAGACGGAGGAGGAGGAGGAGGAGGAGCAAAAAAGTGCACAAACTGACAAAGTGTTGTGATTGAGTTGTTGAAACACAACATGGGAGGCTGGAAGGAGGGAAGTGAAGTTTATTAGGAAATGCGGGAGAGGGAAGAGAAGAGAGAGAGAGAGAGACGAGAGAGAGAGAGAGGAAAAGAGGTAGGGAGAGAGTGGTAGGGGAGCGAGTGGTAGAGAGAGAGAGACAGAGAGAGGGGTAGAGCGAGGTAGGTAGGGAGCGAGTGGTAGAGAGAGAGAGACAGAGAGAGGGGTAGAGCGAGGTAGGTAGGGAGCGAGTGGTAGAGAGAGAGAGACAGAGAGAGGGGTAGAGCGAGGTAGGTCGGTAGGGAGCGAGGGGGGGCACCTGGGCACTGCGCCATCGCTCTCCCCAGTGCTGCCTCTCCAGCTGTGAGCGCTCCACTGTGAGCCGGAGGCTGGACAGCTGGGTCATGAGCGACTGGTAGCACGCGTGGAGGGAGTAGGAGATAGACAGCTGACCCACAGACAGACAGACAGACAGACAGACAGGCAGACAGACAGACAGACAGGCAGACGGACGGAGGCATTCGATAGCGGGCGGGAGAAAGAGCGGGAGAAAGAGAGAGAAAAAAAAAAGACAGCGTAAGCGAGGCCTGACGAGGAGTTAGCCGTTGGACGTTAGCCAAAGGATGGAAAGAGAAAGAGCAGGAAACTAGACTTTCAAAGGCAAAGCGGAGGTGGGCCGTTAGCACCCCGGTTAGACCCATCAATCAAGCGAGGAAGTTCAAAGCAATATCATGTAAATAAAGGGCCTTCTTCTTCTCTTCTTCTTCTTCTTTCTTCTTCTTCTTCTTATGCAGTGTATTTGGGGGTTTGATCGCCACGGAGATGAGTGACGCCGTTGGGGGGGAGGGGGGGGGGGTTATATTTCGGTTGCGGTGCGGTTACCTTGGTAACGCGGAGCTTGCCTCTCATAGCTGGCTCTTCTCCTCCTCCAGCTCGTCCCACCTTGTTCCTCAGCAGCTTCACTTCCTGTACCAGGTCCTGTGGGGTTAGGGGTGGCGGGGGGGAGAGAGGGTGGAGAAAAACATGGGTTTTGCGTGAATGAACAACAAGTGGGTTGCAAAAACCACCCACACCCCAAACTCAAAGTCATGCCCAGTTAAAGGGGTTTCACCTCAGCAGGACGTTTTTTGGGGACCCCCTGAATAGAAAAAAACGTTAAACGCGTAAATACAGAGTGAAGATCCCAACAGACTCCAGAACCAGCAGCAGCAGGGAATACCTGGGGGTTGCCCAACACACGCACACACTGATACACACACCCTGACACACTGACACAAACACAACACACACACACACACACATGCACAACATGTAAAGGGGCGCGAGGAGGACAATCCCGCACACCACACACAGAGCAACGTTGAGTGGCAGTTGACCCAGGAGGGAGGCGGGGGGGGGGGGGGGGTGGACTCTAAGCTGGACACAAAAGGTGTTAATTGAAGGGCCTACATTCATCACCCGGCACAGTGAGATGAAGAGAGAGAGACGAGAGAGAGAGAGAGAGAGAGGAGAGAGAGAGAGAGAGAGAGAGAGAACTACCTGCCCAAGATAAACCCATCGAAGAAAAAATACCCACCAAAAAGAACCAAAGTTATCTGCCATGGTTTAGGGGATACACCTCCTGCTGTAAGAGGCTGGCATGGTTGGTGCCTTGATGGGAAGACGCTTCAAGGGAGGTACCCCATCACTGGGTGTGTCGGCCAATAGTCGTTTGTAGGATTGCAGCAAAGGTAAATTGCTTTACCTTTACCTTTAATGGTCAAGGGCCTATTGATCCTATGAATACCTGGTAGCGCACAAAGAGAATGATTGTTGTTTGTTTGGGTTATTACTAACTTAACTTATCGCCACACAATTTTCAAAATGTGACAATCGTGAGATGTTAGGATGGAAGCAAGTTTGAGGTCAGCTTGATTTAAACTAATTTTTCTTGTGCTACGGCCGGGTGGCCTTTGGAGATCATTTGATATGAAATATTTTGGAAGTCAAATGGTATTTTCAAAGACAGCCACAAGAATACATGTTATGAAGAACCTCTGATGATAAAAAAGTCCAGTCCTATCCGATCAGCCAATGGAGACCAACTTCAAGGGCAGACAAAGACAAGCGGTCGACCTCTGTTAGTGAAGGGAGAGAACCAGTTTCATGCAAACAAAACACAGTGTCAACAATAAAAACACATGGAAAACCACACAACAGGCCTGACACCCTCACAAACACACAGTTCCCCACGTGGTGTCTGGGTAATGTAGTTCAGATGCCTACATCGCCCAGACACGGTCACGTTGGGTCCACGTGACGGACGTGACCCCAATAGAGATAGATCCCAGGGACCGCTCTCTGTGGGCATCCACTAACAAGAGAGACGTGTTACGTCTGCTTCCCCAGGGACAGAGAGTGCTGGGGGTTATGGATCGGTGTCGGGTATGGTAGCAGTGGAAGAATGAAGGGATGAGGAGGAGGAGGGAGGAGGGGGTAAAAGAGAGTGGAGGAACACGTTCATCCATCAAATCTCCCTACATGTACACTCTGTCCACCCGTGGACCCGGCAGTCCCCTGGGTCGGGGCCCGGACAGGCAGAGGCTCAAGGGCGGCCGAAGCCCGGGCTTAGGGCCGCTGGCCCGGGGGCCTGGCCGGCCCCCTGCTGGGCCTCTCTCCCGCTCCAGGGCCTGCTTTCTCCTGGATGCGGCTGCTGATCTCCTCCTGAAACCTGCACATCTGCTCCTGGAGCTCACTGATGAGGTTCACCACGCACTGTGGGTGTGGTGGGAGTGGGATGGGGGTGGGGTAGGGGGGTCAGCGTTGGAGGAATGGAGGTGGTGAGGGGAGAGGAAAAGAGCAGAATAAGTACAAAGACAGAAGGGAGGAGGGAATGACGAAGAAGGGAAGGAGATCATTGAATATGATGAGGAAGGAATAATAGAAGAAAAAGGTAGAAAGAAGAGGAGAAGAGGAGGCGGAGAATAGAGGAGAAATGAGAGAGGGGAGGAGGAGATGGGAAGAGATGAACCTATGTGTTAATATCATTATTTGTACTTTCTATATTTGCACTGTGGAAAAAA
>PIJE02000249.1:174449-184449 GCA_002895965.2 Coryphaenoides rupestris
CTGCGCCTCAGACTCGGATCTCGGTGTGTGTGAGAGTCCAACGTGTGCCACTCAACAAAAAACTTAAAGATTGATTCGCAGAGTGAAATGATTGACCTGTCCTATGATTAACCCCCTGTCATACACACACACACACACACACACACACTGAAAGGTGGAGAACATCACATCACATCACACACCCCCCCCCCCCCCCCCCACACACACACACTGTTCTTCTCCTCCTCCTACCTCGGCTTTGTTCTGCTTGCTGTCCGGCGACTCGCAGCGCCGTGTGTTGCTGCTGCTGCTGCTGCTGCTCTGAGACTCCTCCATGCCCACCATCTTCAGCTTGAGGTGGGACACCTCGTCCATCAGGTCTATCTTCTCGCCCTCCAGAGACGCCCGGTTCAGCAGCTCCTACAGGAGACACACACACATAGACACACAACTAAATAATGGCGTCGTAGAAGAAGACGATGACCAGGAACAGAGGCATCCTATCTTACTGTACATGACAACATACAACAAGAACAGCATTCAAACAGCATTATGGTCAGTCAAAGCTGATGGCTGGAACCCGGACGTGACGTACAGGGCGAGGACGGGCCGGTGCGGGGAGACGAAGCCATGCTGTCCCCCCAGCTGGTCTCCCTCTACTGCTCTCCTTCACCACCACCGCTCCTCTGGTCCAACCGACCGACCGACTGACTGACTGACTGACTGACTGACTGACTGAGGGGCTAACTGACTGACTGGGACTACGATATCCCCAGACCCCCTCCAGGCTAAGAATACACACCACTCACTCACATAGAGAGTAGCTGGGGTCTCTATTAATACTAGTGCCCACTGTCTGTCTCTCTGACCCTGTCTCTCTTGCATGCGAACGATCCAAAGGTTGAGAAAGAGTTTGAGCACTGAAGCTATAAAAAGGTGTGTGTGTGTGTGTGTGTGTGAGTGTGTGTGTTTTGTGACTCACACGGGTTTCAAAAACGCCCATTTCCCCCCCCCCCTCCTCTTGTCTCTCTACTCTCTCTCTTCTCTCTCACTCTCTGTCTCTCTCTCTCTCTCTCTCTCTCTCTCTCTCTCTCTCACTCTCCCTCTCTCTGTCATTCTCTGGCTCTCTTTCTCTCCCGCTCTTTCGCTCTCTCTATTTCTTCCGTTCTCTCTCTCTGCCTCTCTGTCTCTTTCTTTCTCTATCTGCCTGACTGTTGCTTTCAAACTGTTAATCCTACTTCCTCTTTGCGAGCCACGTCCACGGGTGAGGGGGAGCTGGAGGAGGAGGAGGAGGAGGAGAGAGTGGTGGAAAGTAACTGAAGTACATTTACTCAAGGACCGTACTCGAGTACAAATCTGAGGTGCTCGTACTTGGAGCTTGTTGTCTGTTTTCTGCTACTTTTTACTTCTACTCCACTACTCACTCCTCATCTCCGGGGGGGTCTTGAGGGTCCGCCCGGTAATTACTGCGTTTGTCAGAAAGAAAGACAAAAACGAGTTGGCAGGATGAACAGAAATGGATAAAATGCACAAAAACACCCAACAGAGTGGTCTAGTGGGGGTGGGGGGGGCGGGGGGAGAAGGCATTCAGATTCAACTCCAACGGCTTGATGGTTTTTTCAGATATTTTTTACTTCTCACAGCCAAAATAAAATATCATTTATTTTGAGAAAAACAAACTATTTCCTATTTTTTGTTGTTGTTGTTGCTCGTTTTATGCTTTGGCATCTCCTCCTCATCTTCATCCTCATCATTTAGTTTGAGTGAGAGAACTTTTTGAAAATCATTTCAGGCAACGCCCTGCCTGAAATGATTCATCTTATGGACGAAGGGTGTTTTTTTAATGAAAAGAATGTTTTAGTAGCCACCGTAAAAAGGTGTTTGACGTGGGCAGGCTCCTGTGTGAACTCAATACTGCTGACGGAGAGAGAGAGAGAGAGAGAGAGAGAGAGAGAGAGAGAGAGAGAGAGAACTCGAACTACACCCACCCACCGAGACCCGATATCGAAGCACCGGAACCGAACGTCCTTTCCATTCCGTCACCATTTCTCCCGATCCGTGTTCCGGGTTTTCATACGAGCCGGCGGTGCTTATACTGTAGTTGCCGAGGTGCCATTCTGCCTTATTAAGCTTATGGCTGCACTTAAAGGCACCTTTAATGCATCCACTGTGGCGATATCCACTGTGTGTGTGTGTGTGTCTGTGTATGTGTGGTGTGTTTGCGGTGTGGGTTTTCCGAGCTCGGGCTACGCTCGACAAATGTTTGACACGGGTTTCTTATTTTGAGCGGGAATATAAAAAGCGCCCCCTTGTCAAAACTCCCCCCCGGTGACCCACCCCCCCCCACCCCCCCGGCCGGAGATGAAACGGGGACGACTCGATGGTGTGTGTGTGTGTGTGTGCTGTGTGTGTGTGTGTGTGTGTGTGTGTGTGTGTGTGTGTGTGTGTGTGTGTGTGTGTGTGTGTGTGTGTGTGTGTGAGTGGAGGGGGATAGAACTCATGATAATAATAGTAGTAGTAGTAGTTGTAGTGTTGTACCATATTTAATGGAATAATAAATCTGTTCAGACTTATGCATAGACTACAATCATGTGGTAATGCTATGCTAATATTCCGTGCTATTGGACGTTTCTCTACTCCTTTCTGTTTGTGTTGATGCATGATAAAAAAAAAAGGAATCCACAGATCTCCTCTGAGAAGCCAGATTACCTGGAGGCCAGTTCTTATCAGATCAGGTGCCTCGTCGGGCGTACGTACTGATCGTTGTCGTCAAACTCAATAGCAAACGATCAAAGGAGACGCAGAGAGAGGGGATGCGGCTGAACTGTGGGCAGAACAGACGCTTGATTCTCTGATGGGGAAGAATCAGTGCTGTGTTGTGTTGGACCTGGCAGTGCCAAGGCCCCCCAACGCTGGCATCACGCTGGACCACGCGCCCACACACCACTGCCAACATTGTTGTAATAATAGCATTAATAGTAATAATCATGAAGACAAAAAAAGTATTGTTATTTGTATTACTACTATTATTAACAATAATATTTATAATAATGTATTTATTTTGCATTTATTGTTACTGTTACCCTGATCCACGCCCCACAGGGCTGCAGAGGCATGGTGTGGTGCTGCAGGGCTGTCGAGGAAGCTCCGCCCCTAACTTCCTAACCGGGACCTCTCAGTGCCTCTGTCCAGGTGTGGCCAATTAAGGACCAAGAACTAATCAAGACGTAGTTAAAAGCCACAGAGAGCAAAGGCCAGGTAGACTGGCTTGGGCCAGAGGACAGTGGAGACCAGGGCGGACCACTGGGCCAGTCTCAGGGTAAACAGCCTCTGGCCACCCTGTTTGGAACAATTTACTTTCTTTTGGACTTTTATTGGGAGAGGGGATCATGGCCTAGTTTGTGGACTAAGATGTGGAAGAAGAAGATGCTTTAAAATTACCTTCTGTTCCCCTCCCCTTTCCTTACTTAATTGTAAATGAATGCTTACGTTCATTCCAACTGGTCCAGACACGATAGTGTCTCGCTACGCTGGGCTGCCACTATGTACTGACACCAGGTTGTTCTCCATTTTGTTTTCTACTTCTCCTTTTCAGTATTTATCACATCTGAAAACAGCACAACAATTAGTTAAGAATCCCATGAAGACGACCAGGTTTGTTCGTCGGCCTCGGTGTGCACTAAGCGTTCATGGAGACTGTGACACCATACTGGTGTTGTCGGCTCTTGGACTCTTTTCTGTGTCCCCGTGTGCTCCTGTGGCCACAGGGCATTAAATAAGGGACAGTGTATAAACAGCCATCCGAAATTCATCCATCCATTTCCCGGGGGCTGGCTCCTCCTGAGCTGAGTGCAAACAGCGGTGATTCAATCTTAGACACGCAGGAAGTGAGGTCTTAAGATTGTCAGGAACTGGAGCTCCACGCAGAACATGCAGCACCCAGCAGACATTTTCACTGGAACTTTTTCATTCTTCACTACCAAAGGGATGAACCGCACAGGGAAGTGACCAAAGATTTTATATAAATAAGCATGAATAAATATTAATATAGATATTTATGTCATGTTTCATGTTTATTGTACTGCTGCGGAATGGGAGTAACAACTTTTTTATTAGATTTTTTTAATAATAACAATAATCTTGAATCCTCTGTTGAGTAAACCTCAAGTTGTTTTGAACTAAACACCACGCTCATATGACGTATAATATTGCGGCAACACGTACGTAAGTCGACGGTTTACACACAAACACTGAAAACCCACATGTACCTTTGGACCTGCGTGATCACATTCTTCTCTCCTCTCTCCTCGCTCGCTCATAGTGGAACACAAACTGAGACTCCCGGACAGTGCTGCTGCATGGCTGAAAGCAACAGTCTGTTGCTCACACTTCCTCAAACCGCCCCCCCCCCCCCCCCCCCCCCCCTCCTCACTGAACCACTAATAACACTAGCTGCATGTGTGTGTGTGTGTGTGTGTGTGTGTGTGTGCTAATATTTAGCTTTAAACTTTATCCTGTATGGTATGCAGTATGGAAAAGTAGGCATGTGTGTGTGTGTGTGTGTGTGTGTGTGTGTGTGTGTGTGTGTGTGTGTGTGCGTGTGTCTTACCTGCTGTAGCATCTCCTCCGTGGAGACCAGTTTTTTATGGTGTTCTTCAAGAGAACTTTCCAGATCTCTGATCTTCTCGCCCTGAGCTTCCACCTGGTCGGTCAGCACACTCACCTAGAAACACACACACACACACACGCACACACACACACACACACACACACACGCGCACACACACACACACACACACACACAGAGTTAAGTTCCTTGTAATGGTTCTTGATCTCTATTTATTTGCTCTTTCCTGTCTACCAATACCACCATTCAACACATCCTTACATTCCTTGTCACCAGAGCATGATTGGGTTATTCAGCACCCAGGAATGCAGAGTACTCCACTACAACAATATAATCTCTCCGTCAATATTCTCCTGATGCCAAAACACGCACAATTCACCACTGCAACAAGATCCCTGTTTTACTTAACACTCAGAATTTAGAAAAACAAAAGGAAAGTATGCAGTTTGTGCGAGTGTTATATAATGTGCCACAACACTCTTTGACTTTACTTTTTCCTTAGAATCCCGAGAACTATCCTGTCAATACCTTAATAACAACTAAATGACTAGCTCACTAACAGAAGCTATAAGCTATAAGTAATTTCAAAGTAGCCTTTAAGGTGACGTTTGATACAAAAATTACATATCCCTTGTACACTGTAGCTCCGTAACATGACAATACATACGACTACAATATATAACGCAACAATATATAACTATATATATAGATATAACAGTATATAACTCACCAAGTGCAGTCAAGTGACCATACAGCCATACGGAAGTGTGTTGCTATTCTTAATGTAAACATATCAACTCAATGTCATTCTCTCACCTTAGCTAAATGCTAGTCACACAAATGAGAGTCACACACACACACACACACACGCACACACAAAGCAGGTGAAAGTTCCCTGGGCTACCGGCACTCACAGAGTGGTGATATGAACAAAACGGGCATTTTGTGCACGCACACACACACACACACACACACACACACACACACACACACGCACACACACACACACAAACAGCCCCAAGGGAAAAGCAGGTGAAGGAAAAGTTAAGTGCAGCGAAGCACCATGGGAGAACCTGTCAACAGCCAATTAAACACACCGCACGGAGACAAAGTCCCGGTCCCTGGAACTTTCAGCCAATCAGCGCGAGATATAAAAATTAAGCTTCAGGAATGCGCCACAAGTAGGTGGCTGGGTAGTTGTGTGTGTGTTCCATGTTGGAGATTACAGGGCGTGAGGTTAAACAGGGATCACAAATGTGTTTTGGAACATTTTAAAGAGTTTACTGTACAACTCCCATGTTGTGAACGAGTGAACTGAGTAATCTCAGGCGTTGCCAGGTTACCACCAAATCCCTCCCCATCCACACAACACACACACACACACAGATACATATCTTCATGATGGCTTATCTCCCACGGTGAAGGTAAGAGGAAGAAGAATCAAAGATGGACTGTTGCCCACACAGGCTCCATGAAAACATTGGAAACAGACAGTGGAAATGTAATCCTCTCTGTGTGATTACACTGATTCCAGCAGCCAGCGCCTTGACCCCAGAGAGAGGTGTATCATCGGCTGGACTGATGCTATCTGGTGACGTCATCACGTCCGTGCTGCCGGTGAACACAGGCTCAGATGGAGCCCAGTCACCCAGTCTGATAAAAGTCGTGCGAACGCTGGAAGAAACCTCACAGATAAGACCTGCCCTAGAGCCGCGATACCACAACAGATTATTCTGGTCACCGTGACAACCGGCCAGGATGTATGATATATACAAAAACAGCGAAAACAAGCAAAAAAAAGGAAACGAGGTACTTTTACCTACTGCCCCTCTAAAGAGCTTCTCTAGAGTATGTTTATGTTCCCCCATCATGCAGGGCTTGAAGACAGGAAGAAGAGCTAGGGAGGTTCTGAAACTATTTCAGATGGTATGGTAATGATTCAGTGATATGGTATATTATGGTATTTTAACCACATTGTGTGTCTCTCTCTTCCCTCCATGTCGCCTCCTATTTGCTTACCTTGTCTCTCTAGAAGTATCACAATAAGGCTGGACAATACAATACGACAATTTACACTTGACCCCACACACACACAGGCACAGACACACATACACAAGCACAGACAGACACGCTGACCTGTAGCACCAGAGACTCCTTATCTCCCTCTAGGCGAAGCAGTCGTTCTTGGTACGTTTCATTGATGGCTGGGGAGCACAGGTTCACCTGGGAGGAACACACAGAAACTGCATTTGTCAGAAAATTGATTCAGTGAAAATGGCCCGATAATCTGGGGTCTACTAATCCCCTACTATGTTACAGCAGAACTTCTGGGGGCAGACAGCACAGAGTCTGGGCCGGAAACCAAAAACCTGAATGGGCAGAGTTACGGCTTGTTTCCTGTTTCGTTACAGAGATGTTCTACCAAAGAGAAAGTAATTTGTGCTCGTGGATGAGGCGTTCAGAAGGGGATGTAGAAAAATGTGTATTTTTACAGTGGCCATTCCGCTCTGTGTTCATTTGAAACCTTTACAGACACTCTCATCTAAGATCTATTTGTGTCCGGGCAGGATGTTTTAGCTTGCGCTCTTTCAGTGTTTACTAGTGGCTGGCTGACTTTGTGTTCATTTTTAGCCGATGAAGTGCTTAAAGTGCCTCGCCTCCAGCAACATGATTGGTTAAAACAAATATGAAACGAAAGCTTTGTGCTGTTATCACACTGATTTAGAGACAACCACACAACAACAACAACAACAACAACAGCAGCAGCATCACCAGTCCTTGGTGCGACAGAGCGGCTCACGTCTGCTCCATAAAGGCCGTGCAGGACACCTTGCAGCTGCTGGGACTCCTACAACCCCCATCACACACCACTACGGCCCTGCGTCTCAGTCTTTGTTAAAGAAACACACTTCATACCCGCATTCAGCGGTAACTTCAATTCCTAACTTTATTCATAATGTATCAAACCTTCAGTAACCTTTGGTCCCTACGGTCTTTAAAAGCGAGAATACGTCAAGACTACTAAATGTACGATGGCATCTAAACTCGGAGCTGCACAACTTGAACCCTCACCATAATCCCCATCAATTTTGTATGCAGGAATTATGAGTGCTTTAAACTTCAAATCTTACTGTACTGTCAGCAATATATCATTGCTTCACTCTCTTCTTATTGTACTTATTGTAAGTCGCTTCGGACAAAAGCGTCTGCTCAATGCCCTAAAAAAAACAAAAATTCATTGTAAATGTAGAATTACAGAACATATCAAAAAACATATCACATGCATGTACTTCCTTCCACATGTGACATTGGTACACCTACAGATAGACCTTGACAAAGAGCTAACGTGAGAACAGTTCAGCACGGCCATCCATCTCCGTGCCTCCGCCGAAGCGCTCGCAGCTGTGGTTCACAGAGTTTAAACTGAGGCGTATACATACTGCTAGCGCTGACAATGACCATATGGTGATATTTAACACCGTGCTCCTCGGAGATGTAAAGAGAGGACAGAACTCAATCCAGACACAGAAGACTATACAACGGCTTCATTTGGATTCACCAATGTCACCATGTTTGGTATGTATGTACTGTATGTACTAAGACTTTGCAGCTTTTTTTTTTTTTTACAAAAAGCACTCTGAAACTTTCCTCAAACGTTTTCAGAAGTGTGTTACAATTTGCACAACCGTTCCGTAGGTCATACATTTTTGTAGCTTGACGGTTTGAAGATGTAATTCCGCGGTTATTAGGGAGTGAAAGCGCTGATGAGGAGATGAGCTAATGATGTGGCGGCCATCATGTGTGTTTACACGCACGTGTGTCGATCCAATCAGGATCGACACACGGCCTTCACCGCTGCTTTCTCTCTACTGTTGTGGAGAGGAAGAACAAAGCAAACGTTTGGACACAGGAAGTGGGTGGGTAGGGAACTGGTAATGACTAGCATGACTCCAGTGTCTAAGAATCCATGAGAGCATGAAATGGCATCGCCTACGTTTAATGAAACCCCGAGAGCGCATGTCTGAAAGGGGAAGAAATGGGGGCTTTCCTCTTGTCTCTTTTTCCCGTTCTCTCAAGTCGGTCTTCCTCTGGAAGCCACGTTCAGTATGATGTCCCTTGGCCAACAACTGTCCCAGCCAATTAATGTTTATGTGGATGTAAATGCATGGGTCTAATAAAAAATATGAAAAAACCCAAAAACGTTAACACTCTATAGAGACATGCGTCAAGGGCCGCCTCTAGGCGTGTCTGTAAAAGATTTTATTTTCTTACTTTTTACAAAAACTGTTATTTATTACATTATTTATTACATGAGAGATGTTTTCCAGTTTAGGTAAATGTTTAGCTTTCAGGCAGTATACTTTTAAAATAGGTCAAAATAAAATAAGCTGTCTGTTGCCTTAAAACATTTCCAGCTTTAATGGCAGAAATATGATTGTATATGACATCGGTTAAGCACATTTAAGATCTAGTCTATTTATAGTGTAGAGCAATGATTCTCAACTGGTGGGTCACACAACCCAAGGCCATTTGAGTGGGTGAGAGAATATGAACAAAACCTTCATCTTTAGCAAGAAGCCCATTAATATTTCTACTATTTCTGCTATTTCATTGACTTTAGCATCAATTGTTGCAGCTTTTTGTTCACTGTGTTTTAACAGTACACGAAGGCAGTGTTGACTATTGCAATATTGTCAATATATATGTTATATATATATTAGGGCTGTGACTTAATGGCTAATGACACACGTAGGTCCGGTGGTTAGACCAGTTGAGAACCACTGGCGTTGGGTAATTCTTCAAGTCCCTGAGGCCATCTTTGTCTTTGACGGTTAATCAAATCACAGACACATTAATCAAGTAGCATTCCTCCTAGCAACTCCTACCGAAATACCAAACCATGCGGGCTTACATTTCAAATCTGATTAGACATATTTTACTTGTTTTATTCTCTGGTGGAATGTAATTGGTTTCCAAAGTTATCCCTTAAATTCCTTGAAGGCATTTTTCAAACTCCCAGCAGGACATGAAACACAATGCAATGCATGAGGTTCGCACAAATTCCTCGCGGCAGCCCCATAGAACCACACGGTACGCACACAAAGGATGAGTAAATGACAATAAAAACTGTAACTTACAGTGTTTATTTCGACTCCCTGCGACCATGATAATATGACAGACCCCAGCATGACCTCGGGGGTTAGAGAAGCTCTTAAATGGACCTCTGGCAACCAATAAAAAAACGCTGAGACTGAAACCACACACTGTGCACCGCTGTACGGACTATGAGGCGTTTCTGTCTGCAGTGTCTTATGTCTTAACAACACGGGACCCGTAGATGACACTCTCTCTGTGGCTGTATGGTATCAGTAGCGGCTTTGTTCCTTAACGCAA
>PIJE02000249.1:194114-201614 GCA_002895965.2 Coryphaenoides rupestris
AAAGGATTGTCAACTCAATGAACTAGATGAGGTCACGGGTGTTCAGCACGGAGAGTATATTTCAGAGGGATGAAGACTTTCACTACAAAGTACGGACAGCGGTGAAGAAGTGATTGGCAGACATTATCAGTTAAGGGAAACTACCGCTCACTCTCCATTTAACTCCTTGTGTTTATCTGACTGGAGACTCCGGTGTTGTCATTTGCTCATTAGCTTGTATTTCCTGGGCAAACACACACACACACGCACACACGCACACATTTCTGTGTTAGCAGGCCACATTAAACATTTACACCCCGTTAGTCAAATCATGTTGGCAATGGTTGAGTTAACTGGAGGATACAACCACCCCCGCAACACACACCCTAATACACTCACACACACACACACACACACACACACACGCACGCACACGCACACACATACACACACACACACACACACACACACACACACACACACACACACACACACACACACACACACACTCTGAAACATATCACCCACGCTTGACTCTAATTTGCTCATGTTGTTTAGGCACACCATTGTGCATGCACACACATACACACACACACACACACACACACACACACACACACACACACACACACACACACACACACACACACACACACACACACACACACACACACTGTAAACATGTAAAAACAATCTAACCCACCCTGCAACCCCACATTTCACTGTAGTGCTGTATGAGCTTATTTTAAGTGACAACAGAAGACACACACAAACACACACCACACACGAGGGGTGCAAACCTCTGGCTTTACAATGATTCGATATGCTTTTCCCACTATAGGCTTTGATTTGGTAGCCGATGATTAACCAAGATTATCCAACCAAGATTAAACCTAATCAAGTCACAAATGAATACAAGCAGATTGAGTTTGAGAGTGCGAAAACACGACCAAGCACTTTGGTCATCCAGCGGTTGTTTTAAATGTGCTATATAAATAAACTTGATTTGATTTGCGAGTCTAATTCTACAAACACCAATTATTTACAAAGATGTAAAAAATATCTAACAGATTGATATTTGTGCTTTGAGTTAATTGAATCGTTACCCTCGGAATCGATCCATGGATCCGGATTGATGCATCGTTAAGCCCCTACCCCCACACACCTGCCCGGTTGCCCCTCCCCTTCCCTCCTCCATCCCTTACCTGCGATGATGTCATCCATCTGCTCCAGGGCAGCCTCTAGCATGTGACTGGCCTCTGACTCCATGGCGATGGAACCGAGCATCAGACCTCCACTTCCTATGGCGTCCTGAAAAATGGGAGGGAAACCATGCTAATTAAATCTCTTTTTGGGGCTTTTGCGTCACTCACAAACACACACACACACGCGCGCGCACACACACATACATACAGTAGTCCTTGTCTTACTCATCACGACGCAAAGCTGAACAACAAGGAGCAGACGTCTCCGTGATGTGTCTTAATGTGACTGTAATCAGTCGTGCTTCCCTGCCCCGCATACAAACCGCTCACTCACATCCATCATGGCCTCCAGACACTAAGTTATTCCGCCACAGCAGGTGGCCCGGGAAGTGCTGCTGAAACTCAGCACTCGGCTACCAACAAAGCGACATCCGGACATGTTTAGGGACGTTCTCCTGGGTGTACGTGAGTATATACGACGCGGGACTCGTTACGCTCTTTGTTTACAGCGTGAGGAGGAGACAAGATGGCGGCCGACATGACACCGGGAAACTAAAATGCCTTTATTTCTTGAAGATGTGAGGGACATCGTAACGTTCTTTCGCAAGAAGCTGCAAATTACTGCGTGACGTGATCGCCGCGGGTACACATACCACACACCACCGGTTCAAACGGTCAAATTATGACCACGTTTATATAACAAGCTATGACCCGTGTGGTGACCTATCAAGCAAGTGGCATTTTCCCTGGGCAGAGATGAGACACACACACACACACACACACACACACACACACACACACATACACACATCTTTGTGGTCATGACATGCCCCCTCTCTGACTCTGCCATCTCCCGCTATACCCCTCCCCCCCCCCCTCAAGGAATGGAACTCCCCCAGCCCCCATCCGTCTCCCCACCACCACCACCACCACCACCCCACTGCTCCTGCCACCCTAGATCATGGCTCTCCTCATCTCCCATATTCCGTCACCGCCTCCTCCTTCAAGCACCGGCTGCTAGCATTGGCCCACAGACACAGAACTGTGACAAGCAGGCGCTAAAGTCAAGAGGACAGTGATGTAATCCACCGATACAGCCGCCCAGAGGAACATAAACACACACACACACACACACACACACACACACACACACACACACACACACACACACACACACACAGAGGACACTCCCGCATTGTGTTTCATCAGCGGGTATAAGACAACGTTTGCTGTGTCAGGAGTTGATTTTCAAATAAATCACAGAATTTGAAGATTGGGCGTGGCCCACTTTGAATACTGGCAAATATAGCATCCGAAAGATAATGCGTTTTCAAGAAGAACGGAACACACACACACACACACACACACACACTTACACCCCACAGAGCAGCCTAATGCACATGGCCATTAACGTCTCTTTGCCGGGGAAACAGACGCGGGCAATTTTCTGCATACAGCAGAAAAGGAGGAGCTAGTTCACGCGTCGATTGTGCTGGTGATGGTTTCTGCATGTGTTAGGCCTTCATCATGCAATGCATGCTGTGCTGTGTAATGTGCATGCACTGTTTATCCGTCCTTACGGTATGTGTTGTGTGTACATGCATACAGTACTGTGTGTGTGTGTACTGTGTATTATGAGGGCTTTACAACGATTCAATGCTGTTTCGATTCTTAACGGAGCGATTCAATATTTGACGATTAGTCCTAGTTTGCTACAATACAATTCGATTTAGTAGCCTATGATTGAAATATTATGATCCAACCACGTATTATTATAAAGTTTAAACATAGGCAAGTCACAAATTGAGTGTGCGAAGTCTACATTTATATAAATATACAGTATATACTGTATATATATATATATATATATAATAGAAAATATAGAGTAAAATCAACATTTCTGCTTTGTATTGTATTGATTTGGTTGGATCGTAACCGTCAGAATCAATACATCGATCGCCACATGCTAACTGTGTCTACATGCGTGTGTGTCAGTGACTGCTCCCAGTAGCCACCCAAGGTAACGCCCTGGCTGGTGTGCTTCCAAGGGAATGTTGTTATGTGTGTCTCTGTCTGGGTGTGTATATCCGTGCGTGTGTCCTAGGCATGTACACTGTTAATTGTCAATGGGTCTGTGTTTGGAGACAGAGGGGAGAGCCCCATTCAGCCTTCATGACAAACTGACTCTGTTCAACAGCACGGAAGCAAACTTAACAAAGCCTGTATTAGCGCTCGTGGTTGTGGGTGTGTAAGAGTGTGCAGATGGAGTAACAGGAGAGGGAGATAGAGGGAGAGAGGGAAATAGATTATATAGATTAGATTATACTGCTATACCTGCTCCTGAATGACATCCCAGTTGAGTTGAGCTCACTGTAAGTCACTATGGATAAAAGTGTGTGCTAAATTATTAAACAGTAGGATAAATGGTATTTATGTGACGCTAAGGCCTGACGTTTGTGTCTGTTGTGTTGTCTGTCGATCAGCGTGAACGTTAAGACCCTCCTGATTAAAGGATTATGGCAAGAAGGTGCACGCTGACTCAAAGACTAGCGGTGAAGATTCAAGATTACTGCCTTTGTCTCCAAACAACGTTTGCGTTGAATACTGTAAGTACAGTACAAACACAGCAGCACGCGCAGTACCTTCGCTAACCGAGCTAGCGCAACACATAGCTTTCCTAGAGTTTAGAAGATGCACCGAGGCCAGGATAAAGTACCTTTTCTAAGGGTTTCTAATTGATTGGAAATCCACCGTCTGATCATTTCAGTATGTATTCTATTGAGGACAGAAGAGGTCTGTTGTTATGGTGTGTGTGTGTGTGTGTGTGTGTGTGTGTGTGTGTGTGTGTGTGTGTGTGTGTGTGTGTGTGTGTGTGTGTATGCGTGCATGTGTGAGTATATCTATGTGTGTGATAGCATGTGTTTTTGTGTGTGAGAGTAAATCTAAGTATGTGATAGCGTATGCGTGTGTGTGCGTGTGTGTGCGTGTGTGTGCGTGTGTGTATCTGCATGTTTCAGTTCCCCAGTCATGGATGGGTCAGTCTCTTCATTATCTCCAACATGGTGGGCCCTGCTGTTGGACACATAGCTGCGAGTGGATAAGGCTGAACCACAGTAGGCTGAACAGTAGGGCCTGACATAGAGCCATTGTCAGGCGTCCAGACTATTGACCGAGGTCAACATGGCTGTCTTCACCCTAACTGTGTTTTGTTATAGTGTCGTCTTTGTTATCCGTGAGATAACATTATTAGAGAGAGTTCATGATAAACACGTTAATAGTGCCCATGCAAAGCCTGAAGAATGGCAGTAGGAATAGTCCTATTCTCTGGAATAAACTGTTTCTATAAATGTAATTATTGCTATTAATTATCAAATTACTATTATTTGTTTGCATCAGTACATCAACAGAATTGTATCTTATTCATTGTTTTTTTATTTATTAATTTTGTTTTCATGCTGCAATCTGCCAGGCAGCATTTAGATGGCACCATTGAACTCTGCAGGACTAAAGGTTGGGTTGCCATGTTTTCCATGACATGAAACACAGGCCAGAAAAACTTGTTTGTCAAAAGGCTCTACAATGTGTGACTTGTTCCTGTCTGCCAGCTCTGCCCACTTCAATGACAGAGCTTCTCGTGCCTCTGCCGAAGCAAAGTTGACACTCCTCGTTTCCTCAGCTACCAGGAGTATTTTGTTAGCGGATAAAACATTGTGAGCTGTAGGTAAGCTTCTCCCTAAAGTCCCTTTTAAATCCAGCACCCTGCACACCAAGCACATTTCTCTTATATAGACACAAAACGCAGCACCCCGACCACCTTGCTGTTGTAGCTAATTGCTAGAATGCAGAAACAGCGAATCCTCTGGGGTGTCCGTCGCGATAGGCAAAGGCAGTGTCCGCAACGGTCGACTTTCTGCTGTGTTGGGGCATTTTCTACATTCCCTGGGCTTCTGTTCTGAAAATCTCTGTTTTCTTATGGGATACCGTTGGATATTTTTGTGTTATCCCGTACAATTCTCCACAGCTGTGAATCATTCTTGCTTATGTGTTCTGTGAAAATGTTCTCAGAGTTGCACAGGCTAAAGTGTGGTGTGAAGTGAACCAAACAGCTGATCCTGTGTCAGTTGAGACATGCCTAGTGTGTTGCTGATAATCAAGGATGTCTCAGGAACATGTTAAGACAAAAATATCAAACAGTTTTTTTATTTTAAATCCACAGGTGTACAAACTATAAACCAGCACATTCTTTAAAACATTGATTACAAAATGGTTGTTGGGAAAATAAATAGCAACCTAATGTCAGAGTTTAAAGAATATAAATGGGTGCTTTTAAAGCACCTTGTCTAAGAACACATACTTTCTACCCTGGTTAACTAACTTACACAGGAATTCAGAATCTAAATAATGACCAGTTTGTCAACACTGTAAGTCAATAGGCTACGGTCGACAAAAACATTTACCTTAGAATGTCAACTCATTAAAACAGTTTACCGACAGACCAGCAGGCTAGCTAGTGTTACAATATAGGCCTAAGCTATAACAAGACAACACCACAGGTGTAATGCCTTGGGCACGATGGACAGGTGATGGCTGGTGTTGTTTTGTTAATGTAATTACCCTTGCCGATGGACGTACATATAAGATTGTTTTTATTGAATAGAAACATACAACTTCCTGGGCTATGGCCATGAAATATCTATGAGCAATTTAGGTGTGTGCTGCTAAAAGTTGAATGACAAAAAGCCACACACAATCTATTAGAATCCAATCATTCAATATATTCCATCATTCAAGAAAAGGCTAAACACAATCCCCGCGAACATCAATTATATGATCCTAAACAGTGCAGTCAGAAGGACACACCAACACACACACAGACACGCAGACACACCAAATACAGGGTATGTGGACAACAAAGGCTTACGGTTTACAGACCAATAAGCCAAACCAGACAGGAAAAACAGGAACAGAAAGAGAAGCAAATCATGCATGTTAGCATGATGTGTGTGTCCTAGTAAAAGTAAAGAGTAAGCATGATGTATGTGCAGTGCTAGGTAAAGCCTAAGCGGGAGGAAGACTGCAACAGAGACAGGCAGGCCGGGCAGCTGAGATGCTGCTCACACAAAGTGGAGTGATACTAGGAAGGGCTTCTTGTTGTCCGACAACACCAAGCCTTTAGTCCATCATCCTAACCGCACACAATCGCATTACTCACCATCAGACAGACCAACTGTAATCACACTAGGGCGGGGAGAGGAAGTAGGGAGGTCTCTGTGCTAATGCTGTATGTCCAGTGCTACCGTCAGCTTACTGTCTGCAGTCGCCTCGTCTCATTTGTCATTACATGGTGTAAGACAGGTAAAGACGTTTTGGTTCAATGAGCCATTATTACAGGGTGCCGGTTGATCAGGTTCACACCAGGTTAACATCACTTTCAGATCGACCGACCGGATCCATTCTGATCAACAACGCCATGCAAGGGATGCTCTGCTGTACTGAAGCCGAAAACACCTCTTCTACTACCATTATTATACTACTATTACTATTACTATTAGTAATACTGCTATTACGTCTGCAACTGCCACTATTACCACCACTACCTCTACTAGTACTATTACTACTAATACTACTACTACTACTACTACTACTACTACAATTAATAATATTACCAATTAATTAAATACATTCTAAATAAAACATGTCTCGTTGATTATGCTGTGTGTGTGTTATATAATAATATATGATATTTATGTTATGTGATAATATACTTTTTGTGTAAAGTTTCTGTTGTGTAATCCAGCACTTGGCTCAGAACCATACCCATGTATAATTCCAACAGCACAACTGTCATTCTCCATGGTTTCCACACTCAACCCCATTTTGCTTGGGGGTGGGGGGGGGGTGTATATTCGCCTCCAACGCAAAAACATCCCTGGGTTAAAGTTCAGCTCACACAGTCAATCAAGGGGGGCTTTGTAATCAATAACATGCAAACAGATTAGAGAATCAGTGAGGGAATTTCACCATGTTAGTCACTGAGTGAATCTTCCTGTCAAACATCTACCGATGGCGTTTTTTTCCCTGCTTTTCTTTCACAAGAGGAAAGAGAGCGAGTCCTTGGCGTCGGTGGGAAACGGCCCCACCGAAACCTGGAGAGGGACGACTCGTCAGGTGGGTCTGCTGTGGGAACCGGAAATGCCAGAATGCATTCAAACCTGCAGACCATGAGAACCATGAAACATTCATGAAGTGTGTACACACATGCACACACATGCAACACACATGCGCACACACACACACACACACACACACTCATGAA